>JAAAKG020208164.1:0-22831 GCA_010014905.2 Druon quercuslanigerum | reverse complement strand
TATCTAACCATTCATGAGCAGCTCTTTCCCCTTTAACAAACAATTTTTTCAGATTGCAATTCGAAAAGGTTTTTTGTTTGATTCTTCGGTGTGGTCAAAATTTGGTCGTTGGATTCTTGTTTTTTGCAGGAATTTTCATCAAATTCATTTTAATAATTATTTTTATTTATTATTTTTATACAAGGTTTTCTTAAGCTTGATTGATCCACAATATCATATGGCAAAATTTTTTTTTATTTGACTCTGTTCAAAAATAAATTCAATTAAATGAAAATCGGGGAAACTTCCATGCAGTATCTTAACTATTAATTTTATTAAATTAATTATTTTACATATATTGGTATTTTTAATTGATGATTATCCACTGTAGGTTTCATTATCCACTGTAGAGAGACAGAATCTACATTTTTATTTTAATTGTTCATCATTAACCTTTAAATTGACATGGGGTTTAAAATGGGAAAAGCTCGGTTTCCATAAAAATATAAAAAAATTCTTGTTATGAACTTTTTATAAATTTTAAATTTATTTACTTCTTTAAAAAATTTCTTAG
Source organism: Druon quercuslanigerum (assembly GCA_010014905.2). Classification (NCBI taxonomy): domain Eukaryota; kingdom Metazoa; phylum Arthropoda; class Insecta; order Hymenoptera; family Cynipidae; genus Druon; species Druon quercuslanigerum. The sequence goes on along the minus strand of JAAAKG020208164.1, from coordinate 22,278 downwards.
GAATAATTTATCTTCAAATCTTGCCCGAAAAATTCCCGAAAAAATGCAAAACAGTAGTTTAATGTGAAATTCATGCTAAAGACGGTCTTTTTTTATTTTTTACAGCATTAATTGTTTTTCTTTGGTAAGCAACACGTTTCTAAGTAAACTTTTAACTAATTTTTAATTTTTAAAACCATAATTTTTTGTTTAAACAATTTTTATTGAGTTAGTCGTAAAAAGTTACTAGTTTTCGGAAAGATGGAATGTCCAAAATAATGCTTTCTGTTTAACATATTTTTAAATTGTTTAAACAATTTTTATTTGTATATTTTTTAAACATTTTTGTTATGATATAGTTTAGTATTATTTAAACAATTTATTTCATTTGCTTCTTATCAAAGGAAAGATGGAGACAATTCTTGTTTTTTCAAATCTCTTACACTATGTCTCTTATCAACAATATTTTCTTATCTAAACAAAATCAATCTGAAAAAATAACTATCCATAACGGAGCTGAAATTTTATTTTTTAGTTATTATTAAAAAAAAATTGTATAATTTCTGAAATAATAATATCCTAAATAATGAGCGATATAGGGAAAGAGATCTGAGGAAATAGACGTCGTTAATTCAAAACAGTACTTTTTTAAGATTTAAATTTGAAAAAATTGCCTAAACAAATGAAGATTGTTTAAATAATTGTAAACTGTATTTAAAAACATATTTTGCTACAAGCATTTATTAACTCCGTTAATAATCCCAGAAAGTAGTAGCGTTTTTATCCTTGCAGGGAGAACATTTGTTTAAAAAAATTAACTTCAGTTAAATAATTGTCAAATATCGTTGAAAATTTTTTCTATATTCGTTGGTTTTCTCATTAATTCAAAAAATAATAAATTTTCACTTTTTAATTTTCACGATTTATCCCAAAAATAATAAGTTTTCACGATTAACTGGAGAGAAAAAAATTATTTAAACAAATAATAATTATCTAAACAGTTAAACATTAGTTATAAAAAATTACATAAAACTGTTATTTCTCTTTTTTTCGGGCCTACGGTAATATTACCAATATATATTACGAATTTCAGCACACACACATTTATTTTTTATAATTATAATTATTGGATATTATATACTTTTTAAATAAACCCATGTTTTTATGTAATCCGCTAACAAAATAATTCTTTATTAATTGTATGAATTATAAATAATAATTTTTCCATTTGCCCAAATTAACCATTGAAATTATTGAGCAATAAATATATGATTAAATTCACCAAGGTTGAATTGAATATAATTTTTTATATAAATTTTATTTATTAATTAAATTGTAAGTAAATCTTCATTTGCCTATATGAAGACTATAACAGCAGATACTATTTCGACATAAAAAAAAGTGTAATTAATTTGAATGAAACATTTCTGATTAAATGTTAAAAAAGTTCAATTAAAATAGTGAAAATAGTGAAAATTATATTGTTCTGCAATACTTTTAATCACAATAGTGTAAAATTGCGAAATTCCGATTTTTTATTCTAAACCACAAAATATAAGCAATCTTAAAAATTCTATTTTTAAAGACAAATTTTCCAAATTTTTTCTAAATTGTTCGGAAGTGAAAATTTGAAAACTTAAACTTGAAAAAGAATTCCCAACCAGGTCCAAAATAGCCTTTAAAAATAGAACCATTTTTTTTAAAATACTCTAGTTTATCTTACATTTTTTTAACATTTTAATCCAATGACATCTACCTGTAAAATTTTACTTAGTGTCAGTCATAATTAAAATATTTTATTGCAGATTCAACGCCTCGTTCTGGTACCTTCCCTACTTAAATCAATACTCATGTATTTAAGCCTTGAGGTAATTGTTTAAGAAAAAATATTTTCAAACGTTTAAATTATCCTTACTATTTTTAAATACCTTCAATAATTTTTCTTGTATCATTTTAGAACCGAAAAGATGCCCTTTCGTCTTTAAGATTGTGGGTATGTTCTGGTGAAACACTCCCAATTTCTTTGGCTCAAGAATTTTTTTCAAGATTTGGTAATAATGAGAAATTATTAGCTAATTTTTATGGAAGCACGGAAGTTATGGGAGATGTTACATTCCATCTATTGAGTGAAGAAACCCAGTTGTTGGGAATAGACAAGGTTCCCATAGGTGAGAATATAATTGTTAAATTCTGAGTTAAGAAAGCTAATTTTTCAGTGTATGAAAATTAATAATTACCAGCATGAATAGTTATTTAAATAAAATTAACATTCCAGGTAAACCAGTGGATAATTCTATAGTTTACATCGTGAATAAAGACATGAGATTACTGCCTCAAGGAGAAGTTGGAGAATTGGTGGTAGCTGGAAAAAATTTGGCAGCTGGATATATTCGTGGAAGGGACGCTTACAAATTTTTAGACAATCCCCACGTAATTGATCCAGGTTATTATTTAAAATCATACTTGAACAAAATTAAATTTTTAGTAAGAGTTTAACCAAATAGTAAATGACCAAGACAAAAAGAGTTTTTTTCGAAGACAGTCGAAATAGTTAAATTTAAAAAAAAAAATTGTTTTAAACAAAACAGTTCATTTTCTAATTAAATAGATGAATTTCCATCGTATAAAGATGCATTTTTAATTAAATGAACCTTTTTTTAAACATAAAAGATTAAAATCTAAACAAATGCAGTGAGACTGATACTGGACCGGTTTTGGGACTGGCAAGTGGTAGGGGTTACGAGAAAAATGACAAAATTAAATTTTCAAGAAAAAAAAGTGTCCCAGCCTCAAAAATGGTTTGTCCCTCATTATGATGATAAGATGCTTTTCTTCTTTTACCAAAAATTGTAAAAAAAGCAAAAAAAATAAAAATGTCGGGGTTTTCAGCACATCTTTTTTATTTTTTGCTTTAAATTTTGAAAACATGCAAAAACTAATTTCTGGAAAACAGCAACTTTTTTTTTTAAATATTTTAAAATAGTTTCTGCTAATAGACGAAAGACATCCTATCAGTATAATGCGGGCTAAACCATTTTTATGGTTTAGATAATCTGTTTTCAGAAAATGTAATTTTTTAATTTGTTTCTAAAAAAATTAAAGATATCGCGAAAAGATAAATATCTCAAATTGGTTAAAAATTATACATTTAAAAAAATACGTTTCACCTAATTTCCTCTAAAAAATAAGATAATTGGTCCCCAAAATATTGTGCGACTTCAAGTGTAGAACCCTATCTGATTTGAAAGGGATTAGCTCAGAATAAAATTAAAACCAAAAATTAAATACTTAAATTTTCAGAAAAAAAAAACTCTATGGAAAAATAGCTTATAATAAAAAAACGAATTTCCAAACAAAATGATGAATTTTCGGCCAAGAAGATTAATGTTCTATCAAAAAATAAGAAATTACCACGTATTCAATGTATGGATAAACTTTTAATTAAACATGGCATAGCTAAATTTTCAGCTAAACAATTTTTTTAACTTAAAACAATAAATATTCAAGAAAGTTAATAATTTTTCAACTGAAAAGATCAATTTTCAACAAAAAAGATTAAGATTATACCACAAATGACGAAATTTAAACAAAATATACGAATTTTCAACTAAATTATAAAGTATTTTAAAGCAAAAAAGACCAAATATATATAAACAAAATTTAAATTATGAACCCAAAAATTTGATTCTCTAAACAAACATTTTTTTATTTGCAACCAAATTGTTATCTTCAAGAGAAGATACATTTTTGACAGAAATATAATTCTTAAGATAAGAAATCATTTAAAACCAAATATTAAATATTCTACTATAAATATAAATCCGTAAAAAAAAAATATTTTTTTTTGCAAAATAGTTCAATTTCAAGGCAAATAGTCCAATTTTGAAACATAATAATCAATTCTAAACGAAGCATGTAAAATTTGATATTTCATATGAAAATTTAATTACTATTAACCAGAAACGATAAATTTTCAACCAAGAAGATTAAATTTCTACTAAGAAAGACGACTTTCTAAGTAAATACATGAATTGTCCACCAAAAACTTAAACTTTCAACTAAAGAATATAAATTTTTGCCTAAAAAAAATTTCAACAAAAAACAATGCAGTTTAATTGCTAATTTAAATAATTCATTTTGAACCAAAGATGAAACGAATTGTTGATAAAAAAGGTGACTTTTTAATAATGTAGTTGCATTTTTAATCAAATAATTTCTTTTCCAAAAAAATAATAGAATCTTTAACCAAATGAGATGAATTTCAAATCGAAATATAACAGAAGACTTTGTGATTACCGAGTAAACATTTACCAAAAAATATAGTTGGATTTTCTTATTGAATTTAAGTTATTTTCACTCATAACCCCCCTCCCCACTGTTACCAACCTGGTAACTGATAACGTAATTTTTGCAAAGTTTCGCCAGTCCACTTTTTCTTTTTGGACTGCAACCTGGTTATAATTAAAATACTAAACTAAAGTTGAAACATTACCTCATAATTTAGCAATAAATTAACATTAGCGAATAATTCAGAAAACCTAAAACTAATCGATTAGAAAGGCAGATTATTAGATATAATCTATGTAGTCATGTAATTCCGCTTATAAATTAAAATGCAATTTAACTAGATCCCATTCCAATAGACTGTACTTAAAACCCCATTATCGTAACAGTACACTATAATTAAACCATACATTTCAAAACCTTTATCATAAATAAGATCATTGGAAGCAAATGCGTTAAACTGAATTTAAAATTAGAAGAAAACGTTTAATTACAATTCTTAATTTTAATAGACCTACGTAATGCAAAAAATATAATTTACCTACGCTATCTGCAATTTAATGCCTACGTCTTTTCGCTATTATTCTCAAGGTTTATAAGTATAACTTACATTTTACATATTTTTTCCATTCATTAAATAGATTCATGATATTTTTTCTAAGAACTTCCAAGATTTGTTGACTTTTTAATTAGTTTTTAAAATAATTTTATTTATTTATGTAAAAGAAAAATGGTTATTTTATTTCAATTTGTTTAAAACGATTTCAGAATACTCTGTTGTTTTCCGAACGGGTGATTATGCTAGAATTGAGAGAGGTATTGTTCATTACGAGGGTCGCACGGATGCTCAAATAAAAATCAGAGGTCACAGGGTTGATTTATCAGAGGTTGAAAAAGCCTTCACTTCAGTGCCTCCAGTTGACAAAGCGGTTGTACTGTGTTACAAACCAGGTGAACTTTCACAGGTAAGAAAATGTAAATAAATAAAAAGTAATTAATAATAATCTACAAGTTTGCGCAGCTCATATGTAATGCTTTGGGATAAACTATAATCTTTGAAATTAAACAAAAAATTTTAATAATAATAGCAAACAAATTTTTGTAAAATAAGTAAAGGCGTTTTACTGACTATTTATTATAATCTTCTTCTTTTATTTCGTAAATTTTTTTTTATGGCTAAAAGTACTTGGAATAAGGAAAAAGCCTTCCACTTTTTCGAATTATAATACTCGATTCAGTAATAATAATTAATTTTTTTACTCTATCATAATTACAATTTTATATCAAACAGGTGTGAAGTCTTTCACTTTCTGAGCTTATTATATAAGAAAAGAAAAACTAGAATTTAATCAATAAAGAATTCTCTGAATTTCTTGAATATTTGCCCTGATTTCTCTGAAAAACTTCTGTTCCCTCAATTTCATAAATTCCTTCAATTTTCTCAATGCTCTGAAATTATCTGAGTTCCCTGAAATCTTCCAATATTCTGAATTCCTTAATTTCTCTAAATAACATTAATTCCCTAAATGCTCTGAAATCCCTAAAATTATCTGAATTCCTAGAATTCTCTGACCTTTCTGAAATCCTTGAATATTCTGAATTCCTAGAATTCTTTGCATTCTCTGAATCCACTAAGTTTCTGAAAAACGTATTATAAATTCTAAAGTCCTCGAATTCCTAAAGTATGATAAATTGTCCAAATTCCAAGATTCCTGTACCTGTTACCTTTAATTCTCTGGAACTTCGGAAATTCTCTAGAATCTTTGAAATTTTTAAATGCTCTGAAATCCCTGGAATTCTCTAATTCCCTTAAATTCCTTGAGAATATTCTGAATTTTCTGATTTCCTTGAGTATATTCAATTACCAGAATTACTTGAATTGTCTGCATTTCTGAAAATGTCAGAATTTCTGGAATCTTTGAAATACTTCTTTTCTCCGATTTTCAGGAAGCACTATAATATTCTGCATTTGCTGAATTATTTAAATTTTCAAGATTTCTTTGAATTTTATGAATTCCTTGAATTGAATAAATGCTCGAAATACCGAAAATTCTCAGAATTCCTCGAATATCCTGAAATGTTTTGAATTATAATACAAGATTCAGTAAAAATAATTAATTTTTTAATCTTTCATAATTACAATTTTATATCAAATAGGTGTGAAGTCTTGCAGCTTCTGAGCTTATTATATAAAAAAAAAGAAAAATTAGAATTTAATCAATAAAGAATTCTCTGAATTCCTTGAATTACTTAAATTTTCTGAATTTAACAAAATCCTTGAATTATCATAAATTCCTTGAGAATTCTGAATTTCTTGAATTACTTAAATTCTCTGAATTTAAAAAAATCCTTGAATATCATAAATTCCATGAAATTTCTAAATTTCTTCAATGTTTGGGATTATCTTAATTCTTTGACTTGTCTCAATTTCTTGAATATTCTGAATTCCTGAAATTCTTTGATTTCTCTAAATCTCCTGAATTCCTTAAATTATCTAAAGTCCTGAAATTCCCTGAATTCCCAGATTTCTCTGAACAACTTCTATTCCCTCAATTTCATGAATTCCTTCAATTTTCTTAATCCGCTGAAAGTTTCTGAATTTCCTGAAATCTTCCAATATTTTAAATTCCTTAAGTTTTCTAAATAACATCAATTGCCCAAATGCTCTGAAAATTCTAAAAAATATCCGAATTCCACGAAATCCTCGAATATTTTTAATTCCTTGAATTCTCTGACTTTTCTGAGATCCTTGGATATTCTGAATTCCTAGAATTCTTTGCATTCTCTGAATCCACTAAATTTCTGGAATTTATTATAAATTCTGAATTCCTCGAATTCCTAAGGTATGATAAATTATCTGTATTCCAAGATTCCTTGTACCTATTTCCCTTAATGCTCTGGAATTTCTGAAATTCTCTAGAATCTTTGAAATATCTAAATGTTCTGAAATCACTAGAATTCACTAAATCCCTTAAATTCCTTGAGAATATTCTGAATTTTCTGATTTCCTTAAGTATATTCAATTACTAGAATTACTTAAATTGTCTAAATTTCTGAAAATGTCAGAATTCCTGTAATCTTTGAAATACTTGTTTTCTCCGATTTTCAGGAAACACTATGATATTCTGAATTACTTAAATTTTCTAGATTTCTTTGAATTTCCTGAATATTCGAAATTATCTGAATTTCTGAAATCGTCTGAATTCCTTGACTTCCTTGGAATACTTGAATTCCTTGAAACTCCGGAAACCTTATTTTCGCTGAATTTTTCGAATTACCTAAATCTCCGAATTCCTGGAATATTCTGAAACACTTGATTTCTGTGAATTCTCTGAATTATTTGAATATACTGAATTCTCTTAAGTTCTTGAATTTGCTAAATTATCTGAAATGTCTAAATTCGTGAAACATTCGTATATCTTGAGTTCCTTTAACATTTGCAATTCCCTCAATTCTTGAAATATTCTTAATTCTTGAATTTATCCTAATTCTCAGAATCTCCCAGAATTAGGGAAATCCTCTCAATTTTCTAATTCTTTAAATTCCTGAATTCCTTAGAGTCATCTGAATTCCTCTGAATTTCTTAAAAATTCTGAATTCTCTGAAATAACTGTATCTTAACTTTATAACTATGAATTTCATAATATTTTTGAGAAGATTAATGATCTAGAAGGTTCAAGAGAAATTATTTTATTTGACAGGATTTTACAAAATATAAGGAAAAATTCGAGCATTTTTAAAAGATATTTAGGGGTCTTAGAACTTTAGCAGAAGTAAAAAAATTTGATAAATTTTCAAAATTGCTTACAAGTTCTTGAATATTTTAAATCTATTTAAATTTTTTAAAACTCTTGAAAATAATTTAAGGTTACTCGAATTTTGCTTGAAATTTTAAAAAATCATTCACGAGAATTCCAGATCAATCTAAAAATTTTATAACCCCTTCCTCACACTACTCCCCTCCCTACCGAGTGATTCACGTCTACCCCGAAAGGGAAACAGCCTAATGGTGTAATAATAATTCAAAATGTGAAAAAATTGAAAATATTTCTAGGAATTTTAAGAAAATTTGTTTGTTTACTTTAAAAATTTTAACATTCTTTTTCAGTCTTTTTAAATCTTCAGTAGAAATAAAAAAATTTGATAAATTTTCAAAATTACTTCCAAGTTCTTAAATATTTTTAATCAATTTAAATTTTCCTAAATTCTTAAAAATAATTTAAGGTTACTCGAATTTTGCTTAAAATTTAAAAAAATCATTCAAAATGTGAAAAAACTGAAAATATTTCTAGGATTTTTAAGAAAATTTGTTTGTTTACTTTAAAACTTATAACATTCTTTTTCAGTCTCTTTAAAACTTCTAAATATTTCTTGAATTTACTAGATTTTTATTTTTATTTTTTAATCCGACCAAATTGAAAAATTTTCCTTAAAAATTTTCTACTCTTTTGAAGACTTTAAGGAATTTTTCTCTAAATGTCAATTTTTCAAAATAAACACTTATACAAAAAGTTCCCATAAATCTCAAGAAAATTCTTTTTCAATCCTTTTAAGATTGTTGAACCTTCTAATATTTTTAATTATACAAAATTTTTTGTAAAATTTTACTGTACATTCTGCAAAATTAAAAAAGTTGACTTAAAATCTTTCAGATTCTTTGTTGACAATTTTAGAAATCTTTTGAAATCCTTTTGAATATTCTCTTAAAATTAATTTTATTAAACCAAAAATCATTTTAATTTTCCCCATGTACCTAAAGAATTTTTTTTCATTTTCTTAAAACCTCACAGAATCCCTAAAATAGATTAAAAGTTTTTATTATTTTTTAATAGTTTTAAAACTTCTGAATATCGTTTAAATTTACTCAAATTTTTTCCAAAAATTATTTATTATGCCAAAATTATGCTTTAAAATCTTTTACATTTTTGAAAAATTTTAGGAAATAAGTAAAAATTTTTTGCAATATTTTTCAACTTTCTCTTAGAATTTATTAAGAAATAAAAACTAAAATCTTCCCATGAATCTTAAGAATATTTTTTTTATTATTATCTTGACGCCCTGCAAAATTAAGTTTACTGAAATCTTTTTTGAATCCTAAAAAATTGAAAAAATTGTCTTATATTCTTTAATATTTTTCCCACCCATTTTAAAATATTAAAAACTTAAAATTATTTTTTCAAAATTAAACCTAAACCATTAACATTTTTTCGAGATTTCTTTTTAAAAAATTAGTATTAACATCTTACCAAATTATTAAAAAGCTTCTACATTTTTTTATATATTTTTAAATAACTTTTTCCCGTGATTCAATTTTCCTTATCATTTTGAAAATTTTAAAAAGTTTAGAAATTATAGGGTTGTATTTTCAAAAATGTAGCAACATCTTTTTTTAGGCAATTAAAACTGTTACGTACTCGAGTCAAAAATCTCAAAATAATCTGTAAACAATTTTTTTTAAATTTTGTAAGAAATATAAAAAATATTGTTAATTAAGGGCCCAGATCAAAGAATCGGTTATAAACATTCTAACGCCTAAAGTTGAACCCGCCTGAACGCGCTAGAAAGTTAAAACCAGTTCTTTAATCCGGGCCCTCAATTTGTGATCCAACGTTTACTGCGCGCGTATAATTGTTATTAAACTATATTCTATAAATTAGAACTGAAACTAATTATTTTTATTTTCAGGCTTTGGTAGCCTTCGTAACAGTAAAAGATGCAAATGTGACTGGTCATCAGATTGAATCATTTCTGCAAAAACTTCTTGCACCTTACATGATCCCTCAAGTTATCATCGTCGATTCCATACCACTTCTGACTAACGGAAAAACAGACAGACAAGCGCTATTGAAAGAATACGAATTGTCCTCTTGTCATGGTGAGTAATTTTAACATAGTTAATTATATATACAGCGAAGTCTCAACTATTTCCCCTCTCACATATTTTCTGTCTGTCCTCCCACCACGATCCTTGTTCGCTCAACTCCACGTCAGTGTCTGACCTATTAAAAAAAGAGGCCCGAAGAGCGGGAAGCCCTCATTGGTTTGAATTGAGTGTTTTATCATAACGTCCTAACGTAATGGGTCTAATTCTAAAAAAGAAATCGTAACATAGAAACAACGTTTTAAAAATTATTTGAAACTTGCTTTTTATCCATTTTACATTATGACGGCCTATGAGGGCCTGTGAGGGCATTTAAATTTTAAATTATTCACTATAATTATTTTAATCGAATCTACAGAACAGAATGATCAATAATTATTAAGTTTTATTTAAAATGATAAAATGATGTTTTTCAAACAATTATTTACGTAAGATATAAATTATTTTACAGTTTTCGATGACGGTACTATAAAAGAACAAATCGTTTTAGGAGTGAAATTTAAAAAAATTTTATAGTTTGATTAGTAACATTTTCAATTTTTATAATTGTACATTTTTATTTTTTTTACCACGCAGACAATAAGATTTTAAAACATTTTTTTCAGCTTGAAATTTTATTTTTATTTGTAGAAGTTTCAATAGCTTTGAAAAAAAAATCAAAAATAACTGAAATCTTGAAAAGATTCAGAAAGGTTTATACTGAAAAAACTTAAAAAATATTTCTAGGAATTTTCAGGAAATTTGTTTGTTTACTTTTAAACCTTTAACATTCTTTTTCAGTCTCTTTAAATCTTCTAAATATTTCATGCATTTACTAGACTTTTATTTTTAATTTTTAATCTTACCAAATTGATACATCTTCCTTAAAAATCTTCTACTTTTTTTAAAAATTTTAAGAAATTTTTTTAAATTTTTTCAAGTCTCTTAAATTTTTCTCTGAATGTCAATTCTTCAAAATAAAAACTTATACAAAAATTGCCCATAAATGTTAAGAAAATGTTTTCAATCATTTTAAGATTGTCGAACCTTCTAATATTTTTAATTGTACAAATTTTTCTCATAATTTTACTGCAAATTTTGCAAAATTAATCGAATCTACAAAACAGAATGATCAATAAATGTTAGTTTTTATTTCAAAAGATAAATTTATTTTTTTTTAAAGAATTCATTACTGAAAATAAAAATTATTTTACAGTTTTCGATGACGGTAATGTGATAGAACAAATCTTTTTGAGAGTGAAATTTTAAAAATTTTTATAGCTTGATAAGTAACTTTTAAATTTTATAATTGTACATTTTTTATTTTTAAATTTTTTTACCACGTGCAAAATAACATTTGAAAATATTTTTTTCAGATGAAAATTTTTTTTATTTGTCGTAGTTTCAGTAGTTTCAAAAACAAATCAAAAATAATTGAAATCTTGAGAAGATTCAGAAAAGTTTAAAATAAAATGCACATTTTTGAAAATTTCGAATAAAAAGTAAAAAGCCTTTTAAGAGAACAATAAAATTGTCTGAAGATTCATGATAAAATTTCAAAAGATTTTTTTTTGAAAAGGTGATTCTAAAAGGTAACTGAATGAGAATCATAAAATTAAAAAAAACTTCTATCACGCTTAATAATTATTTAAAAGTATTCAAACAATTTAAAGATATATTGAAACTTGTGACAAATTTAATTTTTTTAAATGTAGATTGTTGAAGATTTTGAAAAAGGAAGCTGAATTAAAATTACGAAAGGTTTCAAGAGAATAAAAAAAATTTCTTTAGATTCCCACCAAAATGTTTAACGATGTTTTATTTTGAAAAATATTCAAAAAAGAATCTTTTGAAAACTTTTAAAAAGGAAAAACATTTCGCACGTTTAAATATGTAAAAAGATTCCAAAAAATGTTGAATTTAAAAATTATGAACATTTTGAGAAAAATGTGAATTTTTTACAATCTTATAAAAAAGAAATTTTTTATAATTTTGGAAAGTTTTTGAGAAAATAAAAAAAAATATTTTCTAGGTTTATTTAGCAGAATATTTTAAAAATTGTACTTCAAACAAATTTAACATTAAAAAAATGAACTAAAATAATACATTGTAAACAAATTTTATTAATTTTAGTGCTTTCATTTAAAAATTTGCTTTTTGTCATCATTATTTTTATGAAATTAAGCTTAAGATTTCATAGAAAAAGGTAATTTTTACTATACCTGTTTTTAAATTAAACATACACTAAAGTTATTTTAAGCTTAAAAAAAAGTTATTAAAAATGATTTATAAAATCGAGCGGCATATTTTAATGTTAATTATAACTAGTTTTGGAAAAGACTTGGAGGTGAACCTTATCAAATAAATATTTCAGAATTTTTCTTGTTCATTTAATAATAATTTTCAGGATTTAATGTTCAACTGAAATAAATTAACTTTTAACGAAATAAAACTTATTGTTACTAAATCATATAAATTGTCATACAAAACCTAAATAATTAAGTTTAAAGTCAAGAAAATCTAGGTTTAAGCAATAAAAAAAAAAGAATTTTCGACTTAAAGAAGATAATTTTTGTAAAAAAAATCAACAATTATATTTATAGTCAAAGATTAAATGTTCAACAAAAAAAAATCTTCAACTAAAATTATGGAATATTCAACTTGAATAGTAATTTCAGTTACGGAAAAAAATTATTTTCAACCCAAAAAGAAACAAATTTTTAATAAAAGCGTTTTTTTTACAAAGAAAATTTTGTTTTAAGCCTGAAAGATGGATTTTCAACCAAAATTATAAATATTTTACTGTAAATTTCCTACTAAAAAAGCCGATTTTCTATTTTAAAAAAGTCGTTTTTTTCAATTAAAAAAAATGTGGATTTTTAACGAAATAAATGAATTTTCAATTAGAAAGACAAATTTACATTTAAAATTTCAAATTTAAAACTATAAAAGGTCCATTTTTAATTTAAACTAGATTGGTTAGACTTTCAGTTGAAAAAATTAACTTTCAACTAAAACTGATAAATTTGTACCTAAAATTATGAGTCTTCAACTGGAATAGTTGAATTTTATACCTACAGAAAAGACACATATTTAACCAATAAGAATAATTTTCTACAACAAAGAACAAATTTTTCACAAATTATATGAATTTAAAAAAAATTTATTTTTAAATAAAAAATATCAATTTTCAACCAAATAGTTGAGTTTTCATCCGAAAAACGTAAAATTGTAACCAAAAATAAATAGTTTAATTTTTCGTTAACAATAAATAAAATCAATATTTTACAAAAGAGTTTATCATTTAACCGGAAGTAGTTGAATTTTCCAGAAAAAAGTTAAATGCTTAACGAAAAATATTTAAAAAATTTATATCATTATTCAGGGGGGGCTTACAGTGGGGCCAAATGAAATGTCCGTGGCCAAATTAACTTTTAGCCCAAACTATTCGACAGATTAAATTTTTTTTTAAACTAAAGCTATAAAGCTTCTAAGAAAGTTGTCAAGGCATATTTTTAAAAAAATTGTATATTTTTTTTATTTAACAACGAAAATTCATTTAAAACAAAAAATCGAAAATGCCATTTTGCGAAAATTTATCCAATTTATGCGAAAGTACACAGCATCAGTGGGGAAACTTGTCTTAAATGATGTCCAGCAGTATCAGATATTGAAAAAATTGTTTACGATTTCGATATGACTTATAAGAAACTAGAGACCATTTGTTAATTATTTAAACAAATGCATAAAACCGTCATTTTCAAATAGATTTTTTTCGTGTTTTTTACAGAAAGGACAATAAATATCTTATATATTATATCTTTTAATGCAATCCTTAAATGTTAAACAATAAGTGTTATTTGTTTAAACAAAATTAATTAGCAAATTCATAATATTGTCATTTTTTCAGTCAAACGAATTCTTTTTTTTTTATCGACTACAGGTATGTTAAAAATACCTCGTGATATAATACTTAGTTATAAATAATAATTTTTGTTTGATTAAACAAATTAAATCCACAAATTCATTGTTTTGCCATTTTCAACATATAGATTTCGTTTTTTTTCAGGGAAACACATTCCTAATGTCTTGCTTGTAGCTCGCTATAGTTATTTTTTATTAATACTAAACAACTAGTAATTTTTGAAAAAGTTAATAAACAAATGCATAATTTGGCCATTTGTTATTTATCCGAAAAAAATCTTTATTTTTAAAAATGGAAAAACAATGAATTTGTTTATATAATTTGTTTAAACAAATAAAATTTATTTCTTTATAACCAAGTATCGTATCAAGCGGTATTTTTAACATATCTAAAGTTGATTTGAAGAAAACTAATTCCTTTTACTGAAAAATGACAATATTATGCATTTTTAAAATAATTTTGTTTAAAAAAATAACACTAATTTTCTAAATTTAAGAATCACACTAAAAAACTGTGAGCAAGATATTTATTGTCCTTTCTATTAAAAAAACGAAACAAATCTATTTGAAAATGACGAATTTATGCATTTTTTAAATAAAATTTGTTTAAATAATTAATAAATAGTCTCTATTTTATATAAGCCATAAGTTGATTCATTGGTTAATAAAATAATCCGATTTCTTTAAATTGAATTTTCATTTTAAAATATGCCTCGCAAACTTTGTTATAAATTTTATAAACTTTAATTTAAAAAAAAAATTAAAAATCGGCCAAATAGTTTGGGCTAAAACTTCATTTATCCACAGACACCTTATTTGCCCCACTGTGAAGCCCATCGATATAAGGCCGGGGCAGCCAATGAGCGCCACTTGACAAAAATAACTTGCCAACTCTCGGTAGTGGTGGGGGTCCCTCTAACGTTGAAATAAAAGAATCCTCACGTTTCAAGGCCTCTGAAATAGATGAGACTTCACTGTATTTCCAATAAAATGATACTTCAAAATATTTTTAATGTAAAATAATTATTTCAGATAACAATGTAACTGACGACTGTGATTACTCTGGAGTCCCAGAAGAAGAAATGTTCAAAGCCAAAGTTTTATTTCCAACTGTAGCGTCAGTAATTGGAAGAAGCAGTCGCCATGCAGTTACTATGGACTCTAATTTCTATCAGCTAGGCGGAAATTCTTTGAATTCAATTTACACAGTCACAAAACTCAGAGATCAGGGATACGAAATCGGAATCACAGACTTTATTAGAGCAAAAAATATGGCAGAAGTTTTATCCCGAATGGAACTCAGCTCTGATACAAATTCAGAGGAGTCGCATAACAACAAGAATTATTACGTAGAAATGCTCAACGATTCGCACAAAGATGATGTTATAGAGTAGGCATTTTTATTTTTATTTGTACAATAGACTATCACAAGGTGCCTAAATGCTCGGGATCGGGGTCCTCAGTAAGTCCCTTTTTTCAAGGAATCTGCATTATCATCAGAGAATAACTGAAATTCTTAGCGTCTTTTTAGACTAGATGAAGTTATAAATTAAATTTTTTTTAAATTAAATTTTGTCTGAAAAAAGATCTGCTTCGCTCTGCTGGGAATCGAACCACAGAACTTCCGATTGCGTGTATTTCTGAAAAAGGACTAATCTTTCAATCTTAAAAGAAAAGCAACCGACCGGACATCGGAAGTTCTGTGGTTCGATTCCCAGTGGAGCGAAGGAGAAGATCTTTTTTCAGAAAAAATTTAATTAAAAGAATTCAGTCCCATGGTGAAACGCCGACACCTGTCCGCTTCTTAGGACTCTATTTTAAGGTTGATACAAAACCCAAGTGTCAAATTTCTCTGAAAGTGTCATCTTTTGAAATATTTTTAAGTATTAAAACAACCTTCCACGTAGGCGATCAATAATATTGATGGAAAAAAAATTTGTTTTACTAAATATAATATTTTTTAAACGTTTGAAGACAACTATCATACAAAACTTTATGAAAAAATGAAAAAATTTTTTTGCCAAAAATGGAATGAAATGAAAATTTGCATTTTTATTTAAAAAATTAATTTCAAGTAAACAAAAAACTAATATTCAATCAAAGAAAACACTTTTAACCAAAAATATCAATTTTTAATAAAAAATATGGATTTTCTACAAATAAAGATCAATTTCTAACACAATACATAAATTTTAAAACAAGTAATTGACTTTTTAAAGGTATTTTTAAAATAACAACTTAATTTTCAACTAACAAAAAAATATTTTTAAACCAAGAAAGAAAATTTCCTGCTAATTAGTTACATTTTTAACCAAGGACAGCAGGGTTAAATTTTGTTAATAAAAAAAATCAAATAAATTATATGTATACGGTACATTTTCCGAAAAAAAATAGTTTCATTTTCAGTCAAACAAGTGTCAAGTCAAACATTCGTTTATCTGAAATTATGGATATTTATTTCCAAAAAATTTTTTTTAACTTATTAATTGAATTTTCTACCCACAACATTAATTTTTAACGAAAAAAATTCAACAAAATATGTAAAGTTTTAACTAAAAAAGAAACTTCTCAACAAAAAATAGAATACTTCTTAACTTTTCATTTAAAAAAGTTCATTATTTTTTAATAAAAAAAACAATTTAGAAATTTAAGCCAATAAAGATCAATTCCTAACAAAATACATTATTTTAAAAACATATCTAAATTTTTTTAAACATTTTTAAACTAATAGTTTAATTTTCAACGAATAAATTATATTTTATCTTAAATTATAAATCTAAAAAAATGAATCTTTAACATAATAATTAAATTTTTAACCGCAGAATTGAATGTTTAACAAAAAATAGAATTTTTTTTGTTAAAAAAGCATTTGAGTTGCAACCAAAGAAAATAAATAAAAATGATCAATTTTTCACACACAAAAAAACAGATACATTTTCAGTCACAATAGTGAATTCTTAACTAAAATTATTTATACTTAACAACAACAAATAATTTTTGACAAAATAAGACAAATTTTCAACAAAGAAATGGTTAAATTTTTAACTGCAGTATATCAATTTTCTACCAAACATGAAATAGTTAAATTCTGAGTTAAAAAATTATTTTCTGATCAAAAAGAAAAATTTCTAACGAACAAAGCTAAATTTTCAACGAGAAATGTAATACATAGTTAATTTTTAATCAAAAAAATATTTTAATTTAAATCTAAAAACAGTTGAATTCAGCCAAAATAATACGAATTTTTCACAAATTAAATAAATCTTCCAGCAAAATAGATGAATATTTAATGCAACAGTTACAATTTTTAACCAAAAAAGATAGAACTTCCACAAAAAAAAAAGAATTTTTAACACCAAAAAAAGGCGAAATTTTCAACAAAACAGTTGAAACTGGAATCAAAAAGAATAACAATGTCTGCAGTTTCCTGTCATGTAGGAACCCTAAGATTTATTTTAAGGCAGTATGTTTCCACTGTTTACTTTGATTTTTTAAAATATTTTGGCAAAGTTTTCTGCGATATTGATTTCAAAAAACTTTTTGCAGCTTAAAATTTCACAGACGACACATGCACAGATTTTATTTTGTAGAAATTTCTTTCTTTCCAAAATACAATTTCTTATCACACCTTGGCTTCCAGGCCTTATGTAGTTATTGCTTTGTACATTCATTTATATTTTTACAAATTTAAATATGTTTGGACGAGTGTTAAAATAAGTTTAGCCACTTTTACTAAAATCATACCTGAGTAGCTGGGACTCAATTCGTATGGAGCGCTCACCAATCGCCGCAGCGGGTGCGCCACGCCCCTTTTCCGCTTGGTGGGAAATATCACTGCTACGCATTGGTGGATTTCCTAATATCGTCTAGCGCATGCGCATATATTTTTCAACGCTCAAATTGCTCATCGAATTTAGAGAAAGTAGAAGAGAAAGGCACTTAGTGGAAATGGCGCTTTGGGAGAGTCTACTGTATATCTCTATTTATCACCAAAGTATTTTTAACATTAAAGTAATATTTGCAATTCCAGGATGATTACCGAAAGTTTCTATTCAAAAGCTGACTTGGAAAAATGGATCCTCTCAGACATTTTAAGAGGCGACTATAGTGAGCTTATGCAAAAAATTTGGGAGCCTTTGGTGGAGAAAAACTTCAGTTTTGTGATCAAATCGGCAGAAGATGAGAGAATACTCAGTGTGGCCCTCAATTTCGATGCAAGAGACGAGCCGGAAGTAGTAATTGAATCGAAACTTACCGTTATTTTTGAATTTTTGGAATTTCTAGAGGGGCCAATCAGGGAGACGAGATTGCCAAAAGGACTGGGAAAAATTTTCCACAGTTTTATGATGGCGACTGACAAAGATCTCAGTGCCGGAGAAAATGTCATTTTAATGAGAGAAATGGAAGAACAGTGTCTAAATGTTGCGAGGCGAAAGGGATTTGCTGGTATTTTTACTACCAATACTAGTCCACTTACACAGGTAAGTTAGTAATTTAAAATCTTCAAAAAGAAATTCTCCGAATACAATTTTTAAAGTCTTCAAACTCTTCGACTTTCTAATTTAATTTGGCCTGCAAAAAATATAAACAAATACAGTGACAAAATTAGAAATCGTCATAGCATGATTATTTATCTAATAGAACTTTGCTTAAATTATAAACAATCTATTTAAACCAATTTTATAGTCTCAGTTTTTTGTAAAGAAAAATTATTTGGTCTTGAAATTTATGTGGTTTATTATTAAAATGGTACTCGTAAAAATATTTTTAGTGAAAAGGAATTTAAATTTCCAATTCCTTAAACAATTTTAGTTACACTTTTTATTAAATTTTCTTCAACATGAAGTTTTTTCCTTTACATGGACACGCTTTATCATCGATTTTTAAATTATTGATTTTATTTTTTAGAGTTAAATGCTTCAATTTGAAAAATCGTGATGTACAAGTTTAAATTAATTATTTTTAATGTATTTACTTCCAAGTCTTAACCAAAGAACGCTTCAATTTTTAAACAATACTCAAAATTGTTAAATTTTTGAACGCTACAAGCTTTAATTCATTAATTTTTTAATTTTTCATTATAAAATAATATAATGTTTAAAATTATTTATAAAAATGCTTTATCCTTAATTTTCAAATGATTAATTTTGCCCTTTAGTTTAAAATAATTGAATTTTAAAATTCGTGATATAAATTTAGAAAATAATTTTTTTTAAAGACTCCATTTTAACACTCACTGCATAATGCTTCAATTTTTAAATAAAATTTTACATTGTTTAAATCTAATATTTACTTTTTAAATTTTCAGTTCACAGGATTTGTGAATGAAATGCCTACAAAATAAAATTTAAAAAATGAATAATTGCAAAAATAATTTTTCAAGTTCAAATCTTAAAAATTAAAATATTTGAGAACTAGGTATTGAAAACTAAAATTTTATTTTATTTTTGAATGTTCAAAAATATTGAATCTTCGAAGTTCATCTTCAAAAAATAATTTTGAATTAAAAGGCTTTAAATTGTGCATCTCCAAACACTGTAATCATATATAGCAATCTTTTTTTTAAATCTTATTTTTATTATTGATTTAAAATCATTTGATTGTCTTTTTTTGGTTTAAGATCTAAAAAAATTATTTAAAATTAAAAAATATTTGAATCGGCAATTCCAAGAATAATTGATAATTCTGTTCGCGCTCAACAAAGGGTAAAAAATTCAGGATAGATTTATAAGATTTTAAAACTTTTTAATTTAAATTCAAACAAATTGTAATTAATTGGAAAAAAATCAAAAAAAATACCACACCGAATTCATTTCAGAGAAGGGAGAGCCCTTAAACTTGAAATCACAGAATCTCTAGAGAACAAAATATGGTGTTTTTAGAGGCAATCAGGCAATGCGTATTTTTCCGTTTGGCAGAGAAAAAATTTTCTAAAAATTTATACGTATTGGAATTTTGTGCATTGTTTTCAAAAAAACAAGAATTTTTTTCTTTGCACCTCTATAACTTTTAAGCTCATTAAGTTATTTATTATTTTGTTTTTAATTCTGATAGCGCTTATCGTCTTTTTTCGAAGTCCGCCGAAAAATTGCAAAAACGATTAAAATTAAAAAACCGACAGTAATATTTCCAAAAAAGATTTAAATTTTTTCTCAAAAAAGCCACATTTAAATTTGTTTGCAATTTTTTTTAAACTTTTACTTTAATAATAAAGATATCTTGTAAGTTTGATGCTTGCTAAATAACTGTTGTAGCTTAAGAATTCTTTTTTTGTTTAATCGAATATTATACTTTTTTTAATTAATTTTTTTCCTAAAAAAAGATATTCTCCTTCGGTTTAGCAGCTTAGCGGAAAAGCACGTGACCGGCAATCAGAAGTTCTGTGTTTCAGAAAAAATTTAATTAAAAAAACTTTCAATTCATAGTTCCATCTAGTCTGAAAAGACGTTCAGAATTTCTGTTGTTTTCTCATAATAGAACAGATTCATTGAAAAATTTTACGTGTTCTAGGAAACAATGACTGATACGAAAAAATGTTAACATAAAAGTCTACATGTCTAAAAAGCGATATTTTTCATAGTTTACGAGAAAAATTCAAGGCTTTCATTTTCAGGAAAAAAGTCTCCTGGCCTTAAAAATGGTTTAGCCTTCTTGATGCTAGCCATATGCCTTCTTGGTAATAATAGAAAATTTTCAAAATTTTTTGGAAGATTAAAAAAGATGGGTTTTTCGAGAAAGTAGTGCAAAGAAAAAAATTCGGGTTTTTGGAAAAACAAAGAACAAAATTCAAGTACGCTTAACTTTATATAATTTTTTTTTGTTGCAAATTGGAAGAATTCGATGAAATTGATAAAAATTCAAGGTAAATTCGAAAAATAAAAAAACTGCAAACGATTCAAAAATATTAAAAATTTAATTAAATGCAGTAACTTTAAAATAAGCTCAGAAAAAGTTAGGGAGATTCAAAAGAATTTTATGAAATGTCAAGGAATGCAAGGTAGGTTGAAAAACTGCAGGTTTATTTAAATAAAAAATGTTTTTTAATGTAAAAAACAAAGCAGTTGAATAAAGTAAAATTAAGTAAATTTAGAAAAATTCAAGTGAGGTGCAAAAATGTCGTAGCATTTCAAAGAATTTATAAGAATTCATGGTTAATTATAAAAAATAATTTCAAATCTTTTCAAATCCTTGAAACCTTACTAATTTCTTATCAAAAAAGTGATTATTACGAAATAATTCAAGCAGAATTTGAAAGAATACAAATGATTAATAATTTTTTGATTATCCATTTATTTCAATGGAATTTGAGCAAATTTAGAGGTATTTAAGGGAAATAAGAAGAATTCGATACAGTTAATAAAATATCAAGCTGAATTTAATAAACAATTGAGTGAATTGAAAACAATTAAAAAATATAAAAAAATTTACTGGATTCAGTAAGTTTCTTGTGAGTTTAAAAAAATTAAAAAGAATTTTTTTAATCTGAACAATTGCCCTAAAATTTATGGTGAATTTTTAAGACTTCAAAAGGAATTATGAAGATTTCAGGATAAATTAGTAAGAACTCAAGGCGAATTTCAAATAAATTTCAACAAAAAAATTGAAAATCTCTTGAAATATCTTAATATCCTGAAATATTTCCGTATTTGAAATCTCTACAAACTATTGAAATGAAAATGATACTGGAAATCGTTTAAAATTTCCTGGGATATTTAAAATCTTTTGATATCTTTAAAAATCCCTTAAAACCTTTCAAGGCTTTTAAAAATTCCTTAAAATTTTTTAAAGCACCTTTAAAGTTTTAGATCCTTTGAAATCTAATTAAATTACTGAAATAAATTTTTAAACCTTTTGTAACTATTTTTAAATAACCTAAAATATTTAAAATCCTTGGATCATTTTTCAATTGATAATCAGAATCAATGCAAGTAAAGTAATTACAATTCAAGTATTTTTATAAATTGCAAGAAAATAAGTTGATTAAATAGAAGTTACTTAAATAGTTACATAAATAAGTTACTTAAAATATCTTAAAACTATTAAAATCCACTGAAATCTTATTAAAAAAAACGGCAAAATTTGTTTAAAAAATCTTTAAACCTTACAGGCCCTGTAAAACCGTTAAATATCTTTAAAAATTTTAGAAAATTCTTTATCCTAAAATATTTTGAACTCCCTAAAACCACTTCAAATTAATGAAATTAATAAAACATTCCTTGGGATCTTTTAAA
>JAAAKG020208153.1:0-22831 GCA_010014905.2 Druon quercuslanigerum | reverse complement strand
AGACGAATTGCAGAATCGGATTCTGCAACAGGCTACTTTGATTGATAGGGAGATGATTCGTAATGCTGTAACTCATTATTACAATCGCATAGCTTTTTGTCATGAAGCTTAAGGTTTTCAGTTCGAACATCTTCACTGAAGCTGAAACGTGAGAGGCAAGGAGACTCACGCTAATCAAGCACCCCGAAACGTGAGAGGCAAGGGGACTCACGCTAATCAAGAAAACAGAATTTACTACGTCCACGTCGTTGCTCCTGGGTAATGCTAAACGTAAGCGTGAACTGCTTGGAAAAAACCTTGAAAAAACCTTGAAAAAACCTTTAAGATAATCACCAAGATCAATACAGAGCTCACTAATGAATTTTTCGTTGAAATTTACTTCAGGAATTGCACTGACTGAAATATTTGTTAATACCGAAAATTTTAAAAGTAGACGATACGCTAAAATGTTAACTTAAAAAAATGCATATCGTATCTCCATAAAAAATTAAAGAAAAAAATTGATTCATTACTTAATTGTGTGTTTTCTCTAAATTAGCCATGTTTATCTTTCTAGCTTCGGAGGTCAACAAAGGTTCAAGGCCAGTATTGATAAAAAGGTCATCCTTATTACGTTAAATTGAAGCCTAAGAAACGTTTTAATAAGAATTTTAGATACAAACTTGATTTCAATACGTCTCGGCTAACAAAGTTGCTCACTATTATTTTCAAATGTTTCGAATAATTAGACTTTTGTAAAATATGAAAACGCCCTTTAATAATCTTAGTATCTGAAATGGACTTTAAACTAGGAATACAAACAATTCTTAATATCACCTGTAGCTAATTAGGAGAAGTAAAATTGTTACTCATCTTTTATATTATAAACTGGTAGAAAGATCTGTTCTAGGGTCCCGTACACTATGCATCGATCACTTTCGGGTTCAAAGGATTAAAATATCGTTAAAATGACACACAGTCTCAACTTCACCCAAGTGAAACATTTTCTATGTTCAATTTAGATGCAAGTGAGCAACAACAAAGTCCTCCACTAACTGCAGTAGATATAGAGGACTTGAAACTTTCGACTCAAATCATTTAAAGAGAATAACATAATTATTATGCGTGTAATTTATAATCCGGCGTGATGTTCTTTTCCAGATTCCCGTACACTGTGTAGCGGTCATTGCAGGGTCCGTTGAAAAATTAGTAATTCAACAATATACATGACAATATACCAACAATAATAATTGAATTCAGTTAAATCGACAGTTGCCTGGACACAGTTTGAGGAAACCTGGAAAATATCACAACAGTTAATGTGTAAAAGTATTAGAATTTATGTTGCCCTTAATTACCGTCGATGATAAGAAATGTTTACATTAATGTTTTCAAATCAACTTTAGATAATGGGATTAGGCAAATAATTTTTAATATTAAAATAAAGTAAGCTTTCTTAAAATGTATCATATGCTGCCAAGTTACATTAAATCTTTCATCAGAATAGGATGCTATTATCACGAATATATCATAGTAAAGTCTACTTCGTACGTTTAATGGTCGCCTCTGATAAGAATGTCTAATAGCTTATCAATAATATCTGTTTAAAACCATATAGGAAGCATATAGATTTCTATGTGGTCCTCAGTGATGCTTAAGTGCATTTTTATTTGATTTCAGTATCTAATAGCTTCTATTCGGTACTTAAACGGATATGGGGACTAAACTTAACTTGGTAAACATTTCCTGAGAGGCTCTGTTAGGCTCTTATGTGCTTTTAAAACATGCTTCGCAATATAACAAGGTACAAAATGCTGCTCTATGTGGTTCTATCAGGCTTTTACTCTTCAAAACGAATTGAATTGATCGAACTAAAATTCGAAGTCCTGCATTGACAGTGGTCCTAAAATTAAGCGAGTACAAAATTCCTGTCCTAGCATGTTCTATTCGGAATGTTAATGTCAAATCGGAATTGAATCAATCATGAATGAAACATTTCCAAAAATGCACCTTTGAAAGGTTCTATTAATGTTTGGAAATTTCCGTATTAGATTGTATTAAGGTATTTGTGGGAAGGATGTCTCAGCCAAAAGTTCGGACTGCCTGGATGTCTCCAGAGGTACGGTGATGCCTGAGCCGCGCATCGAAACTTTTGCTAGAGTACAGTCGAAATCTGTACCCACAACCTTACAGACTAGATACTCATAGGGTGTCTACATTAAGAATTTAACATCGTAAAACGCGAACGTTTTGTGAATTGGCTAATAGTCGGGTTTTTTACGTGGATAGAGAAATGTCCCAGGCGTTTTAAAGCTGATTTGCTAATAGATTCAGATCGTGCGGAGTCACTTCTTGTATTAAATAAAAACAGATTATTATTAAGAGAAACTTTTTGTGATCATTTATTATTTATACAAGGCTTTATATTTCAAAAACTGCATTTTTAAATTATTTACTTTTTAATATTAAATTTATAACAGCTGATTTCACACAAAAAGTAAAATATTGCTAAATATTAAAAAAATGCATTTTCCTTAATTAGTAGATAAATTTCAAATTGAATGGGTTAAAAATGGAATATTTTAGATTGAAAATATATTAGAATAGGATTTGGAATTGAATAAGAGAGAGTTTAATTATGAATGTATTAATTAGAAATTATTTTTAAAATTGAGAGTAGTTCATAAAGCTTAAATCGAATGTTTACAATTGTTCAACGACTGATGCTTTCAAAATGGAAAATTTCAATGCTTAACTTTAAAATCTTTAACCTACTTAATTTCAAACAGATTATTTAATCCGATTAAAAAAACGAGGTAAAACCGGCTATGCAACATCCAAAACGTTGTTCACACGAAGTGGTGTCAGCCAATCAGCATTTAGAACACCTAGCGACATTTCTCTCTCCGGGTGAAAAACCCGATAGTTGGCCAATTCACAAAACTTTCGCGTTTTCCGATGTCAGAGTCTCCATGTAGATACTCCATCAATGGTTCAAGAAGTATTTACGATGATTTTCTTCAATGTTTGTGCCCACTGGGACCTTAAGAAACTGCTGTTTCCATATAAAAGTAATAAGACTGTTTTGCTATTAATTTTTGGCTATACGTAGCTTAAAAAATCTTACAAGAGACATGTTTTCGACCACGCACCCCCTCCCACATATAAGAGAACATACAAAATCGTTGACCCAGAAAAGGAGTTGCGTAATTTTTTCACAGCCCCTAACTTTATTATTTTTCGTGCAATGTAGTATAATAACCCAGCACCCTGATTATAGTGTCGCGAGAGGACTTGCGTACACGAAGCACAATAATATTAGTGTAGCCAAATTACAGGTGTTTTCATTATATGATCGAAAAAATAGATATAAGAAAAAACTAATCCCCCTCAATACACTTCGAAACGTTTCAAAGAACAGTACTGAATGGAATCGAAAAATCCGAAAATCCATAGTCAAAATTAATGCAATTAAAACCGAGAACATTTTTACAATCTTTGATCAGTTACAGATTTATTTAGTTGTCATTACACTCCTTAAAATGAATCATTTTTACTACCTTTTTTACTTTATTTATAGCCTAAATATTTGGAAAGCATATTATATTTTATTACATTTTTATTTATTTTAAGAAATCAAAAACCTTACTAATAAGGTTCATGAAAATTGAAACATCTAAACGTATATTCCAGAAAAAAGGATTTAAAATATTGTCAAGCCGATATTTTCTGAAGGTGCCAGACGTTTTCTAAAGATAATAGAGGTAATTGAATAACCTGAAAATAAATTCTACTTCCTGAAATTAAAAACAATTCAATATACATATTTTCTGGAACAAAATAATCCCACTGCGCATGAATTTTATGAACGTAATTGGAACGTCCTAAAACCGTTTCTTGGACGCAAAAGTCAAAAGACGTTATTTTCACGTTTTGAAAACTGGCCTAATTCAGATCAAATAATGTTCTAAAAACGTTTTGTGTTCGGAATACGTCTTTAAAAAGTCTCTGGAACATTGCATATTATTATTCCTACTGTGTGAAATGTAAAGAATGGAATTTAGAAAAAATAACAATTTGGTGCATTTAAATGCGTACCAATAACTTTTTTGTCAAAAAATCCCACTGAATGGTCTTTAATGTATAAAACTCGTCTGATTCCAATCATTACACAGCCACACAAAAAAAGTGTCGTGATCTGGGAAAGCGACATGTGTTTTCCTATGGATTTTGACTCCACGACCAGCTCCTATGGTGCTCGAATCTGAAATCGAAAGCAATGGGAAGTTGGTTGCCATAATATCCCCAATTCTCTGATAGTAGGATCCATCTCACAAGAAAACGAAGTAGATGACTCTCGGAATTCAGGTGGAATTCCTTCCAAAACATCCTCTCGGTTGCATAGCTATTTTTCAACAGTGAAACCTCCAGCTCTTATTAATAGATCGACCTGTGACCTTTGTCTCGATCCTCCTCCATTGAGCCTCAGAAAGTTGAAGAGTTTGTATCGGCAGGTAGGAAAAAGACAAAAATGAATGCTATATCTTCTTTTATAACTAAAAAAATGGAATTTTTTTGGCTACAATTACAATTCATTTTTATATGTATTTATATAATTCATAATAAATTAAATATTCATGACATTAAAAATAATGAAATGAGATAGCTATAATATAACATTTAATTGGAAACATGTCAAAAAAATATTCGACGATGAAGTAAGAAAATTAAATATCACTTGAGGCACTACAAATTTTTGGCCCGGCACTGGCCGTTTCTCAGAAGCGATGAGAATTTTGCTGGTCAGTATATAAGGACCATTTCGACTGATATACCCAGTTGTGATATTATGCGTCAGGGAGTTGCATTGTATGTAGTAGTATTAAGTTAGGTTATTCTTGTGTTAACTATGCGAAACTGATAAGGATTTCAAAGTGTAACAATGGATACACGCTAATTGAAAAGAATACAAAGTGCTCAACGAAACGGATAAAAAATTCTATCCTTTTAAATCCGCTCATTCCTCTCAATTTGAATAATTCTTTGATCCGTGCTTTCCGATCCGTTGAATACTTTTACATCCTGGAGGGATACTGCCTTGAAGGCTGTTTTTTGGAAAGCCTATATCAGCAGAGTCTCATTCTTAAAATTGACGTAACCTAACTTCAACTTGCATAACCTAACCTAAACTCAGCGAACCTAACCTAACCTGGCCTTATATAACCCTCACCTTCCATCGCAGATTCTACTATTCCGTCAAAAAGGTAAATTTTAACACAAAAATCATTGTAAGCAATGTCTGGAAATTTAAATTAACATTCAAAATTTGGTTTTACGGTCATCATTTGTGAAGCTTACTTGGTAACTTGTGTCTCAAACTTTTTCATATTTCACTATAAAACAGGAAATTTCATGCTAATTTCGTTGTAATGGCACTTTCTTATCGTGTTAAAATTTACGTTTTTGACAGAATAGTAGAATCTGAGATAGAATATAAGGGTTATATAATCCAGGGTAGGTTAGGTTAGATGAGTTTAGGTTATTTTAGGTGAGTTGAAGTTAGGTTACGTCAATTGTAAGAATGGGACTCCACTGATTTAGGCTTTCAAAAAAAAATCCTAGCCGTCAAGGCTATCACGATTTTATATCATTTTATTGAGTTTTTTTAGTTTAATATTCAAGGAAAACGCGTGGGATCAATTCTGACACCTAAATCACATTCACTGCATCGATAAAACATAAGAATTAATATGCCTCATTTTTAGAACAGGAAATACTAATGTTTTCGAGTT
This sequence comes from Druon quercuslanigerum, assembly GCA_010014905.2. Taxonomy (NCBI): domain Eukaryota; kingdom Metazoa; phylum Arthropoda; class Insecta; order Hymenoptera; family Cynipidae; genus Druon; species Druon quercuslanigerum. Next base: position 17,060 of record JAAAKG020208153.1, on the reverse strand, counting down.
TTTTAAATTTAGGGTGAAACGTTGACTTCTGCGGCAAATTCTCACATCAGAGATGGATTCAGCGAGTCAAAAACTGACGTCATGGTAATTCCATTTAGGAAATTTGCATCAATGCCATTTAATGCGGTTCGATAAAGAAAAAACTTAAGTGTCATATAAGGTATTTCACGGAAAAACCCAGTAAGCACGAAATTTAAGAAAGTAATTGGAACGCCCTAAAAACTTTTTATGTTTTAAATGCGTCTTTAAAACGTCTCTGTAACATTGTATGCTTATGAAACGTTATATCGACTGACTTAGGACATTTTCTAGAAGTTCTAATGATGTTATTAAACGTTTCTGCCCACTGGGACAATAATTAAATTTGTATGAGAATAACTTAAGAGAAGGAACAAATTTTTTAACAAAAAATTATATGCTTTAATTTTTATTCAAATTACTTCATTCTTAAACAAAAAGGAACTGATTTTTCAACAAATGTTTGAATTTAAAAGAAAAAAAATTAGGTTTCAAGAAACTACTTAAAGTTTCGACAAAATACTTTCATTTTCTAAGGCTTCATGGGGATACCACTACAAAAACGGACGTAATACTGTTCCTCAAAGGTGTTGCTTAAAAGAGTATCATCGTACAAAAATGATTTAAATCTATAAAGAGGTATTAGCTGACAGTAATCATTTACTCCGTGTATGCGCATTCATTTTGATCTTGAAACAAAAATACAAGTATGTTTAAATTCCATTTACTACATTAAGAATAATACAACAATTATAACATTGCAAATGAGCAAGGCATGCAACGCAAAATTTACCATGATTTGTGAATATGAAGTACACACAAACTCGTCGTATTCATATATTATTGTTAAAAAAAGTATATACACTTTAAAATGGAAATAATGTACATTACTGTCACTAAGTCACAAATAAAAAAAGTGAAATCCCTAAAAAGTATCCGTCGAAAGGAACGAGGGTTCAAAAACGCCTCCAAATAATACATTAATTCTAGCATTAAATACAAAATTATAGACTTTTTCTTTAAAATATTGGTATTTATTAAATTGCATGAAACAAAGGCAGGAGAAAACAAAACGATTAGATAAAAAAGTGCTTTATCGTGATTCCATGATATAAAAAGACAAACAAAATACTTCAACTTTTAAAGTATATACAAACTTCAACTTCCCTTAAAATTTTCTTTCTCCTCAAATTTAATAGAAATGTATACAAAACATTCATCTTTGGAAAGGCTGTCTTAATTATTTCACTTTGATTCCGGCTTTGATTTTCAAAATGCTTCGTAATTTCTAAGTGGCACTTTGAGTTTCGCGTCTAATTTATTTTTAAGTAAAAATTGTTTAAATTGCGCGTGTACGGAAGCATTATATAAAAATAATAGCTAAAAAATTGAACGTATTAATGGGAAATTTACATTTTATTTTTCAACAGTGAAAAATTCTACTTCTTCTTCTGAATTCATAAACGTTGATTCCAAATAATAATAAATAATGGTCAGTATTTTTGTATCCAAATTTTCATCTTGCTTGATGTAACATCCTACAAATATTCCTACGATGTCATCAGAATATTTCGCGATATAAATGGGAAATATTAAAATATAAATATACGCTGTAGCGGGATATCCTGTTACTACAAGGGATCACATTGTGAAACAGATCGAAAAATATGGACATGGACAAATGAAAGATGGTCTTAATTCGGAAAAATTAAAGTGAATAATTCAGTTCCATTATTTCAACTTTACGTATCAAAGAGAACTGGAAGGGTTATGTCGCACGTTGCTTGCTCGACTAATATATATTAAATTTTAATTTTAGATTTTTTGCAATGCCGCTGAACTTCTGTTTAAAAAGAGCAATTGATATTAATATATTCTCAGCATAATACCGCACTTACATATTTTTTAGGTTAGAATTCCAAGTTGCGATTTCGCGTAAAAATTGTTCAAAAAATTATACCAAATAAGTAACATTCTTAAATAAACCACTAAAAAGTCCCATACGTGTAACCCAAACGTTCGATGAAAATTGAAATCTTCAACATTCACGGTTATTTATACTGAACAATTTGTAGGAAATATGCATACAAACTACAAGCAGTGAGTAGTTCGCGAAAAAATAAGTTATCATAGTACGGTTCAATTTTTGTAAATTATTATAAGACTTGGCTTCAACATACTCAACCATTCTGATACACCATGAAATAAATTCTCTCAGCTAAAAAATGTTTGTGATTAATTATTTTTATTGTTCTGGTTGAAATGAAAAACGCAATTTTTCCGCTTTCTCGCTTTACCTCGAATTTTCTAAACTCTGCCTTCGCGGCTAATACATAATACTTATCTGCTATTCACAATTTTTACAATTTGCTTACACCCACTTTCTCTCCTATTTACAATCTTTTCTTCTCCACTTCTCTTCATCCTTATTCTCTTCTCCTCTCTTTATCCAACACCCCCTTCACCCTTGCTACTGGCCTTTTTCCCGCCTTTTATGTAACAATACTCCCATGCTTATCCACTCTTGTACACCTCTTCACACTCCTCCAACCAGTGCTCCAATTTTGCATCCCCCTTCCAATACAATTCACATATCCTCTTCTTTCTAGAAAGTCAGAACCTATTATAATCCTCCATACATCCGCATCTTATCCTCGCTATAAGTTGCTGATTTTCCTTAATCTCTCTTTTCATATAAATATTGCGCACTTTCCCTTTGCATAATCCACACATAGTTCCTGTTAAACCTTCACTACCTTACTCTCGTCTGCCCTTTTGCTTCTTTCCCTCCATGCGATTCTTTTTAATCATCTCACATACCTTCCTTCCTCGTGCATCATTCTCACTTCATCCGCCTGCAATCCATTCGTTATAAAATACCTTTCCCTTTTCACCAACATCTTTCGACACCTACGCCTGTTCTCCTTCTCCCACCAACAATCCCTAACCAGCCTACTTCCCCCCTCTTCTAAAAATTTCTCCTCACATTTACACGTTGGACTCTCCGTTATAATCCCTATATCAGTTCTTCCTCTCTCCCGCCTGACAAAATAGTTAGGCGTATTCCTTGCCAACCCCAGTAACCACTCTATATACCTCTCCTATATTCTATTTATCTCCTCCCTTACCTTCCACCCCCACACCACCACTTCATAAAATAAGATACACATCATTTGCAAATTAAACAATTTTATGCTCATTCCAAAATTATCTGCGAAAAACCTCTGTCTCAGGCCCGACACATACCTCGTCACTACATTTTCCCTTCTCACTCTCTCTTTTATATGACTATCCACTCTACCATTCCTCCAAAACAGAAAGGTCTGGAACAAAAACTCTTTCACCTCCTGTATCGCCTTTCAGTTTCACGTACACTCCCCTCCTTACCTCTCCTATCTCCTATCCTGAAAACTCCTGAACCCCCTATCCATCCAGAAACAATCGGAGATTCCTCCCTTCTCTCACCCTATCTTTCGTCTCTTCATATAGGCGTGAAAGGAAGGGACCAAAAAAGGCTTGAGGAGTTGCAGGGCAGGTCAGAAATAATAAAATGATAAGGGCAATGGAGTTGATAATGGGGAGAAAATAGAAGGCAGATAGGAGAAATAATATTGTGATAAGGCGATTGAAGCTAAAGAGCGGTAAATAAATGGGGGGGGGGGTGGAGGAGCGGATACAGAGAATAGGGTGGGTTAAAGGCAAGGTAAGGAAAAATTAAGCTGGAGGGAAGAAATGAGAATTAGGTGGCGGTTGTGAAATTTGAGAGCTGGGAAGAATAGTTGGGGGTAATGGGAAACAAAAATAGGATAAAGGATAAGAAGGCTTTCATCAATCAAGATTTGAGGAGAAAGGAAAGGGATGTGCAGAGAATGCTGAACGACAGAGCTAGGAGGGAGGACAGTGAAGGTAGGGTATTGGAAAATAGAAGTAAATGAGAAAATGTGGCATGGATGAGAAGAAGAAGGTGATGAAGGAAGTGCAGGGGAATTTTTTTTCGTAGGAAGTAAGGCTGTAGGTGGGGAAGTAGGTGCTGTACTCTATCGTAGCAGGGGTTCACAAGAAAGATGAGGCTTTTTGGAGGTATATTCAGGAATCAGAGAAAAGAGGAAAGAAAGGGTTAGTAACGGAATTAGAAAACGGGTTAGGGATGAATTAGAAGTAAAAGTTCATGGAGAGGGAGAGGGGCAAGCCGTGCAAATGATGGCAGTAAATATAGGGGGCGGGGTAAAGTGTAAGTTTGTGACTGTGTACAATAAGGATGGGATAGAAAAAATTAAAGAAAGGCTGGAAGACTTACCAGGAGAGAGAGAGATAAAAGGGTATGGTAGTACGGGGTAGGCTTTAACGCGAGAATTGGAGAGGAAGGGAAGGGGAAATTTACAGGTAAGGAGAGAGCTATAAGGGAATCGAGGGATAAGATAAAAAATAAGGGTAGGGAGATTCCAAGTGGTTGAAGAGAGATTGACTTTATTTTGGTTCCTTAAGTTAGCATGCAATGCTTAAGGTCTATTTACAAGACTCTTTATCTTTAACATCTCCTTTTTTAAGTCGAAGAACTACAGGGTTAACTAAAATTAGGTCTATCAGGAGGTTTGGCGATTCTACCGAAACTTGTCACAGTTTGCCTTTTTGTGGAAGCTACTAACCTGTCAAAGAACTCATCTATTTCGGAATTCAGCATTTCGCTCGATGCATCGTTCACTGACTCTTATTTCGAATCGCTTGACACCATTGTCACCGTTCTCGCTGTCTTTTACCTCTGAATAATGTTTGATAGGTTCGCCGATATAATTTCGCTTATCTACTCCCTTTTTATTTTCTACCGCATCTTCTCTTCCTCTCTTAATAAATGGTTTGAGGAATCTACGATTTCGAATCAGAATTGATCCATCATCAAGTTTAATTTTATATATCCTATTTCTTATTCTCTCAAAAATAATTGTTGGAGTCCACACAGATTAAGGTGCTTTCTGAATATATAAGTTCGACTTTAGCTTTAATTCGGGAAGATTTAATGTCATTTTGGTGTTTAAGTACTGTTGTTGATTTATTCGACTTTTTTTAAAATGAGGTTCTACCTTTTTTGCAAAATTTTTTGAATTATACATTTTGTCTCCGCTTGGTACTGTTTTTAATATTCTTGATATTGAAGCTTACGCGGGTGACACGTTTTTAAAAAACTGGTGTATTTCTAAAGTACAGCAAGGCTAGGTCTAAATCTTTCGAATTTTCTAGAACTTTTTTAAACATTTTTCTCGCAGTTTGGATTTGTCCCTCTATCATTCCGTTTGATTGGGCGTAGGCCGGTGACGACTTAATATGAATGAATTGGAAAGCTCCAGAAAAATTAAGGAATTCTTTAGAAGTAAACTGTGGTCCTCTATCAGAAATACTGTTACAGAAAATTATGTGTTATTGAGTTCATCAACTTCTACATATTTTGAAAAATAATCAATTAACATCAAATAGTTGTTACCGTTGAGGTAAAATGAGTCCAGCCTATCTTGTTCCCCGGGAGGCTTGGGATTTCATGAGAAACTAAAGGTTCTTTATTTTGAGATTTAGCATATTTGAAACAAAGGTGGCATTCTGAAATTATTTGTTTAATTTGGTTATCCATACAAGGCCAAAATATCAATTTACGAGCTACACTGCGACATTGTTGCAAACCTACACGACTATAGTGGACTTTGTTTATCATTCTTCTTCTTAAAGAATAAGGTATAACAATGCATGTACCCTCAGAAATTATGCCGTTAATTACAGTTAAATCATTTTTGTATTTCAAATAAGCCCTAATTTTTTCTGAAATTTTATTTTCATTTTTAGGCCATCCGGATTGAATTGTCTCTTTAAGCTATATTAGCTCAGCATTACTTGAGCCTCCATTTCTTTTTGCCACTCTTCTGAGATTTGAGTGGCAGGATAAATTCTAGACAAAGCATCCGCTATTAAAAGTTATTTTCCCGGTTTATAATATATCACTTCAAGATCATATTCTCGTGATTGTAACAACATTCTTTGTAATTGACCCGGGCATTTATGTAATGGTCTTTAAAAAATTGTTACAAGAGGCTGATAGCAGCGTATCTTTATTTACATCAAAGAATTGTAATACATGTTTACTTATTAAGGCCGATTGTAATTTTTCAAAAGCCCTTTCATGTTTATTTTGCCATTCAAACTGTACATCTTTTTTTAGAGAATTTCTGAGAGGCTCTGCAATGTCCGAGAAATTGCTAATGAATTTGCTTACATACTTTAAGGTCCTTAGTAATATCTGGAAGTCACTTTTGTTCTTAGCTGTTAGCCTAGCGGAGTTGGCCTCTTATCATTTGTGACATAAAATTCAATTTCGTAATCTTTACTGTTTTTGTAATAAGGAAATAAACACTTTCCTATCACTTTTAATTTATATCCAGTATACGAAATTAACGTTGTCTCGGACCTAATTAGCTTATCTTTAGAAATTCCTAAACTTTACCATTCGCAATATGAAATTACATTTGCTTTTGCGTCAGTATCTACTTTAAAATATATTGTTTTTTTTATTGATTTCGTGCTTCGTATACAACTAAGATTTCCTAACACTATTAATCTCCATAGAATCTATGAAAAGATAAGTAGCATTACTTTGAGTTTCAATGGTCTCATCTATTCAATCATTTCTTTTTGTTTCAGCTACTTTCCTTCTTTTTAGAACATTCTTTTGCAAAATGATTTTTCGATTGACAGAAATTACACTCTTGTCCGTATGCAGGACATTGATTTACGGGATGAGCCCTACCAAACTTTCTACATAAATTACTCATTTTACCGTTGTAATTTGTTCCTGCCATTTTAGATTGCCCGTATTTCTTCCATTGTGTGAACGCCTTCCCTGTGTTGACGATGTCACTATATCGACTGATGTTGTTGTATTTTCCATTATTTCACACTTGGTTTTTGACATCTCGCTTACGTTTCACAGCTCGATTGCCTTATCCAAAGTTAGGTCATCATTTTGAAGTAATTTTTCTCGGATTTCTGGATTGTTTACTCTACAGGTGACCATGGTTTTTTAGCAGGCTGCCTTGTAGATCTTGAAGTTTACATTTCATGGCTCGTTTTTTTTGGTTCAGTAATGAACTGCTCTAAGGTTTTATCCAATTGCTGTTGATACGAAAAGAATGTATACCTCTTGTAGGCGAGGTTCTCTTTGGGCATGAAGTGTGCCTCAAATTGTTTTACTAGTATTGGCAGCTTGTCCTTCTCTGCATCCTCAAACATAAACCTAGTGTAGATTTTAAACCCTTCTTCTCCAATATAGTGTAGAAGTTGAGCATATTGTGTTCCTTCTTATTTTTTATTTATTTCAGACGCCACTAGGTAATCTTCAAAACGTGCTCTCCATGTTTTCCAGTTTTGTGCTACATAATAATTATTGATTTTTCGAGACCCAGTCCTCTGTTTTGTAAGTTTTGTCTCACCGCAACACTATTCCTTCGTTATCACTACCGACTGCGCCATGTTAATAATAATGGTGGTCAAGAACGAGAGTGCTCGTGTGTGGATGAACAGAGACTGATATTATTTTGGTTCCTCACCTCAGCATACAATGCTTAAGGTTTATTTACAAAAGTCCTTATCTGTAACAGAGGGGAGGGTGGCGGAAGGCATGTGGGGAAAAAGGGTCGTTAGAAGAGAGGCTGACAGGGACGAGGGAGGCGATAGAGAAGTATCAGAAGCAGTTGGGAGAGGTAAGCTTTGAGGGGAAGACGGTGGAAGAGATATGGTAGGATCTGAAAGAGAAAGTAAAAAATTTCATGCAAAGCAAGGTATTTAGAAAGAAGAAGAAAGGAATGGTGAAGCCGTAGTGGGATAGGAAATTTAAACAGATAAAAGAAAAGGTGAAAAGGAAGTACAGGAAGTTGAAAGAAGGAACTGTTAAAAGAGAAGATTACGTTAAAATGAGGAAGGAGTTTAGGTTGAGGTGTAAGAAAAAAGAGCAGGAAAAAGGAGAAAGATCTGTGAAAAGAGTTAAGAAGTGTTACGACAGAATGGGACCTGTGATAGATAATTAATAGGTTTAAGAAACGTAGGGTGGGGATAAGTAAGAAGATAGGGATTAAGGAATGGAGGGAATTAAAAAAAATTATTTGATGGATTAGATGCACAGAAGAGTGATGAGAGGATTAGAAGAACGAGTGAGGTAGATGGAGAGAAGCTGAATGGCGAGGAGATAGAGAAGCAGATAAGGACGTTGAAATGTTCTGGACGGTGTTGAGGAAGAAGCGTGGCTATTTACGACACAAGAGGTAAGGGAGTGATTGAAGTGGTTAGAGAAAAGAGTATGGAAGGTGGATGATAATAATTTTAATTACAGTAATATTACTGCATTAGCGAATCATTAGGATTCGCTAACATTGTAAACGTAATTGGAGCGTCCTAAAAACGTTTCTTGGAAGTACAAGTCAAAACGAATTATTTAAACGTTTTAAAAACTATCCTAGGTCAGATCAAATAATGTTCTAAAAAAGTTTTATGTTATAAATACGTATTTAATATGTCCCTCGAACATTGTGTGTTTATCGAAAGTTATATGGACTAACTTATCACATTTTTGAGCCGTTTAAGTAACGCTCTTTGAAGTTTGTGCCCACTGGGGCATTTTTGTATTACGACCGAACTATCGAAGACTTAATTGACATCCCAAGAAAGTCAGTTTCCTTCCCAATTCACGTCGTTGCTACACTCTTCCACTTTCACATTCTAGCAGTTTTCGCATGTTTTTAAAAACACTGATACTTACTGAATGTCTTGTCATCACAAAACCCTTTTTGGGACCCTGCATAATTTTCAGTGTGCCAAATTTTACCACATTCTTAGACACCGTTCCAATAGCTTTGACTTGACGTGAAATTTGACAAGCTATTCGGGATTTAACTCTGTGGAATAACCAGGAAATCATGTTCAACGTAAGAGGACGTTCAAATATCACGTCACACGCTTATCAGAGGGGTTGGGATAGGGCCAGTTGCAATGTTATGTCCATTCTAAAGTTACAAAGATTTTTATAGAAAAATTGTGACGGAGCGACAGCTGATAAACTTTGTTAGAAAAAAATTGTGACGTGATAATTGAACTGCCCCTAAGTGGCTAAGCAAATAATATCCAATGTATACATAAAGAAATGAAGGATAAAAATCGAACCTTTCAGAGAAGACGAGAGATTGGAGAACCTTGTTCCACGCTGGGAAATAACCAAAAAAGTGTTGTATACTTGTTGTGCAGTATGTAAGTAATTATTATCTTGAAATTGTGAAGCTTGTAAATGTGTGGCATCTTCAAAGAAAATTATATCTGCATTTTCCATTATAGCTTCTAGAAGTTGTAGGCATTCTGAGATCCATGTCCCTGGGGCTCACATGGAATGAGGGCTTGCGCATTATTATTAGTACTGAGTATACGATGAGATCGGAATATGTTATATGATTGCGTTTGTGTTAGAGGATGAGGTTGAAGGTATGGACTCGCAGATGGTAATAACTGAGGGCTAATAGGATACAGACAATCTTCTTCTGACGTACCCAGTACCGACGTTTGACTGCTCATCATGCTTTGAGGCAATTCGATATTGTGCTAGTGCATGAACAAAGGAAAAATATAAAGTGATCAGTAATAAAATTAAGGAACTATACAGAAATATGGTGTACATGATAAATGATAGAACTGCGTTTAGCCCAGATACATAAGAACCGGGCGGACACATTACAACAGCAGGCCATGCTGATACAAAATTTATGCACGTAGTCAGCAGGACGCAAACCATATTTGGGTCTTATTTTATAAGCGCACAGTAACTTTAGCATTACTGCAGCGGCTGAGGGAAACGTCAGTGTGTTATGCGCCTTTACGACTTGAGAGCACAGTGTCGCAAATAGGCGCTTGTCTGCAAGCACGCGCTGTAAAATTGCTGATACTTTACGCACATATCAGATCAGAGACTTTATAGTTTTTTTATTCCCTTGACAATACGCGTACCGTTATTTCTGTATGAATAACCGTGTTTTTTGTATTAATGCGAATAGATAAATATTAAAAAAGGGGCTATTCTTACTAATATTTTGACAATGTATTATTATTTTAGGGTAATATAACACTAATTTTAAGTATCTTTTATTTCAATTTAAAAATGGTTTCAAGCACAATAGTATATTTCTTAAAAGAGCCTGAGACATACTACACATTAATTAATTTGATATTTGTATCATTTGTATGATTTGTAATTTGTATGATTTTTTCCAGAAAAAAATAATGTGCAAATAAGTTTCAGATTTCCTTATATCAGCAGTACGAACAAATTGGATTTGCTTTCAAATTGGAAATTGTCGCTTGAATGATGATATGCGCGACGGACGTAACGTGCAGCCGAAATTTACGTTGTTGTTACCACGTTCTTGGATCCCACTCATTATGATTCAGGCCTCATGGTACTCGTCGTGCCTGTTGCCTCGGCTGTTTGTTTACTAATTGTTTAACTTGATTTTTCCAATATAAACTATGAATGTTTATTTCATAAAATCTACTCTATGGATAGATGCGTTAGGCCACGCATCTGGGGTATGTACAAATATCAAGTTTAGTAGACCTAACCTTTTTTATCTACATGTTCGAATGTTTTTCCAGAAGCCCATTATACACCTAACAGACTTGACACATTAAAAAAATTATTTTATCCAATTATTTCATTTCAGCAATTATTTTGGAATTATTTCAGAAGAATGATTTAATTCAGATGATACTTTTTGGAAAATTATAATAATTATGGGGAAATTATGTTAGAAGTTTTATAAAGTTAAAATAATTTTAGGAAAATATTGTAATTCGATTTTTATTACGGAATTTTCCAATACATTGTAAGTGCAAATTTCGAAACTTGAAACCAAAAAATTGTACAGTTTGAGTAATAGAAGTTTAAAACCCTTAGATATTTACTTTCTAAGCTTCATTAAGAAATTTGAAAGAATATCTATTGCACTACAAGCTACCGAGAAGATAATAAAATTATAATTCTTTGTTCTGAATATACATTCTTTAATTTTGCTATCAGTCACGTAGATATTCCAGTAGATCTAAGTTCCTGGAAAAAATTGTTCGCAAGAAAAAATATAGAGATATATTATTTATTTATATTTCAGTTTTTAGATAAATGAAGTATTTAAACCATATTTTGTATTCACCAACTTTAATACCAGATAATATGTCATTGAAAAATTATATTATTTTACATCATGCGACAATCCTATTCAATGAATAACATTGTTATTCATTATTACTAAACAATTGCTTATTTTGTTATTTGAAACATATTTCTCTACCATTATACAGGACATTATTCTTAACAAAACGCGCGGAGTATAATTATAAAGAACTTTTCGAAGAAAAATATGATAGATTGTTTATTTAAATTGGATAAAAATCGAGATATGTTCTACAGAGGTTCAAAAACACCAAACGTAGGAAATCATTGTCATAGAAAAGTAATTTTGGTTAAAAACTGATTTTTTCTAAAATATATATTGATCATTACACATCAAATAAAGCGATGTCTAGGCTTTCTTGTAAACCTTACCATTTATTTTATAGAGTGAAATAAACAGATTTTAATATTTTGAATAATAATGTAAGTTTTTTATTTCATCTCCGCTAATATAAAATATTAAAGTCTACATTTTTTGTGTGAGATTAAACTTAAAAATTATAAAAATTATTTGTTGAAAATTTCGTTTTGAGTATACACCAGATCATAAAACATTACTAAAGATTTCAAAATATTTTAAAGGATTTCAAAGTTCTTAAAAAGGGTACAGCACACTAGATTTCAAAAATGTTAAAACTGTTCAAAGATTTGAAATGAGTTCAAGAGGTTGTAAAATATCTCAGAAGTTTTCTTTGTACCTCTTTTGTAACATAACAGGTGATGGTAGCAAAGAATCTACAAACAAGTTCTGTGCACAAAGGTGGGCAACTCTACGACGGAAAAATGGTGCGTTAATGAAAAAAAAACTTCAAATTATTTTCAAAAACCAAAGGACAGTGAATCGACCAAAAAATGTATATCTATTTAATCCCTTTCCTCATCTCCCTCTATATTTCCGTTTGGGATAAGACATACCATCTGATTTGTCGCTCTCCGCCCAATTTCTTTCCTCCTCTATCTCATGTTCACGGGATAAAACCACCTCCAATTATAAGCCTAATCGCTTGTTTATTTTCCTTTATCAGTTCTCTCATCTCCTCTGGTTTTTCCTGCATATCATCATTTAGATGAGCTTCCATTATCTTCCACCTCTCGCCTCCCATATTGATTTTTTCTACTATTATTCCTTCTTTTTGTCTGTCATACATCTGTCATACATTCTTTCCCTTCTCCCATCACCTTTCCTCTCATTGCTCTGCCTTTTTTATTATTCATCTTTGTATTTTGGACCTCTCACTTATTACCCCTTAGTAATCTTTCCCTTACACTTTCCCATCCCTTCTTATCTAGCCACGTCTTCATCATTACTACTGCATGACATTTTATCAAATTTCTCATAAGCTCCCTATCCAGTGGCAGCAAAATTTAAGAACGTAATTGGAAAAATAATACGTCTTTAAAACGTATCTGGAACATTGTATTTTTATGTAGCGTTATTTGGACTGACCGTATTTCTCGTCTTTTTTTGTTCCCTAGTATTTCCTATTTCTATATCATTTGTTCTCACGTTCTTCCTTCCTTTTTTCTGCCCTTTTTCGCTGTTGTCCTTAACTAATACTGCATATTCCTTTCTACCCATGTCAGAACATCCTCTATTCTCTCCGAGCTTTTGAATAGCACCCTCTGTTTTTCATCACTTCTTTCTTATGTTCCCATTTCTTTAGTTCCACTAGCACAATTCTCACTCGTCTTTCTGCTTCCCTTCCTACGCTTCGCATTTCTTCTGTCTCCACATTACCCACTATCCTTTTTCGTATTTATTCCACTTTATTTTCTTCAGATTCTTCCCCGCTAATCTTAGTCCCTTTATCACTATGTTTCTTCTTCTTTCTTCTCTCTCTTTCCCTCTTTCTTTCTCCTCAGCTCGACTCTCACCATTACCAAACTCCGGGTTTAGGTTTTTTTTTTATTTTACTTTCAGCTCATCTACCATTCTATTATCTTTCTCTTGAAACGGCGCACGCGGATCCTTAATAAAAAAAATTAGGATATGTGAATGGTAATTTTGAGGAACTTATTAAGACAAACAATTTAAATAATTTATGTAGCTTGTTGTTTTTGGCGCCATCCCAGTGGGCGCGAAATTTAGAGGCGTAATCGGAACGTCCTAAAAACGTGTTTTGGACGTACAATTCAAAAGACTTTATTTGAACATTTCGAGAACTATTCAAAGTTAGACCAAATAATGTTGTAAAAACGTTTTATGTTTGAAATACGTCTCTAAAACATCTCTGGAACATTGTAGGTTTATGGAACATTATTTGAACTGACTTAGGACGTTTGTGATCCGTTCTAATGATGTTCTTTAACGTTTTTGCCCACTGGGATCCTATCTTGTGACAGAGATAAATCAATTTAGCCAAATTAGGTGTGAAAAAGAGAAAGATATTAGGAGCCTACATTATAACAGAGATACAGGCAGAGAGAGAGAGAGAGCCTGACTAAAGTTTAAACGTTTCAGAACAAAAAAAAAGATAGAAAAAGGTGAAAAGATAATAAGAAAAATAAGCAAAGCAATAATCCAAATTACAGAGACAAAATTAGGGTCGACTAAAAACTAACTAGTTTAATTTTCACTCAAATAATGGTAAGAAGTTACGTAATTTTAAAGCTTACATTTTAAATTAAGTAATTAGGAACAATTTATTCAAAATTTTGGAAAAATTTAATAAAAGACATATCACGGGAGTGGTGGATCCATGGGTCGGTTGCATAGGTGGCGGAAAGCTTTACGAATCTCGTGAGAGATCACGGCATTAAGAAATTTAACTAAAAAGAATTACGCACATTCCTAAATTCTCAGAAATAAAAATAAAAAACTATAGAATTATATAATAAGATAGATAAATAAAACATCAAATAAAATAGAATACATTAAGTATACAAAAATGAGAAAAGTGCAGAATTTGTATACTCTCAAAGCATGAGAGCTTTTGATTTAAAAATCTTTACGTGGGATTGAATTTGTTTTTTTTTCTTCATTTCATATTCCCTTTTCTCCTACTTCTGTTCGTATATCTCCATTATTTCCATCATTTTTTTATGCATGTCATCTAACTGTAAATTTTATTTTTCTATTAGCCCTCCATGCTCAATCTTGTCTTCATCCTTCGCCTTATTTGTCTTCCGCGCTCAATTTTAGTGTTTTCCTTGTGGAGTTTGGTACATTTCAGGATTTCTTAGGGTGGATCCTGCTTCTAGCTATTCCTCACTATTTTCTCTTTCCGCCATCTCTCTCTACTAATGCACGGACCTCTCGATTGAACCAAAACTGCCCATCCTCAATCTCTCCCTTGCTACTGTTTTTCTATACTTTCCCCTTTTTCCCTGACGCTTCAGCATACAGAACATTTCCTCGTATAAGTTCCCTCTTTCCATCAAACTGATTTAAAGCCTCATCGCGTATCACCTGAGTACCTTGTGTAACCTCTGTCGCCACTCTACTACCTCACCCTGCTACCTTATCTTCCTATATGTTTTTCCTTACCTATCCTGCCCTAGCGCTGCTACGTGTACTGTTCTCCTAAACTTGCTACACCCAGAAGATGTATTTTCGTCGAAAAAAGACGAATTTTCAATTAAAAAAAAGAATAATTGGATTTCTAGTTTAAAAAAATGATCGTGAACTGACTTTAAAGCAAAATAAACAGCAAGACACTCAAGTCCCTCACTTGGAAGACAGAACTAACTACTGGTTGGGTGTTTGTGGTAAAATGAATATAGGCAATTTTGACACTGTGGTTCACACTGCACAAAGCAAGGGCAAACAATAGCCCTGAAATGCAACTGATAAACATCACAGATTTAGATTTTTCAGCGATCTTTCAAAGGGCAAGTAAATATTGTAACCATTGAAAACCCAGATCAGCTGCCAGTCTTTATGCTCCAGGGTACTACGTATATGTTACCTAAAAAACCAGACGCTCAAAATCCATCTAAATTTCGACCGAAAGCCTGTCTTCCAACAATTTATAAATGTATTACAGCTATCATTGCAGATAAGGTATATTCTCATTGCGACGAGAATGGAATCTTTACAGAAGAACAAGAAGGTTGTCTTCCATGCTGCATAAATATTTTCTGGAAGTCTTCAAACTTTAAAAAATCTGCCAACACATCATTAACTTTCTAAGTCGTGCGATCATCAGGCTTTGCGATATAAGAATCAAGTATTTTTATTATGGAATTTTCATTTCTTCTTTTTTTCAAAGTTAGTATTTTGAGTAATTTTGTTCTTTTTAAGACAAAATTAGACCAAAGTTATTCGCTAGAATGATATTATAGCCTTTCGTAAGTCTCAAATTCGAGTACCACAGCAATTTGAATGTTAAAAAGTTTGGACTGCTTGGCGTTACATTAAAAGTAGTTCGTACATGTAAATTATGTTACTTAGCAACAGATTGTTATGTTACTTAGCAAAGGATTGTTAATAAGAATATTGACAAAATTTTTTCACTTTACTTCACGATGTCCAACGTAAAAGATCGTCCGGCAACTCGCGTTGAAAATCGTAGTAAGATCCGTTTAATTTGCTGTAAAAAAGGTTGTAACAGTGTCTTTAAAATTGTAGAGATTACTCCAAATGGCAATAGTAAGTCTTTAGTAAACAGTATTTTTAAATATAAAGCTGACAAAAAAAGCTTACTGAACGGACTTTGTATTACGTATTTAAGTAAGCTGTATCAATAAAAAAAACTAATAAGAAACTATTAGAACTGTCTATATTATCTTTTAATTACAACAGTATTAACGCTCGATCCAAAATAAAAAACGTTCCGATAGATTACTTTAATTATTGTTGGGAATTACTCAAAGAGGTCCAAGTTATTAAAATCAGCGATAAAATCCCGTTTTGGAGCCCATTTTATTCAAAGTCATTTCAAGCACATCGTGATTACATCATCATGAAAAGTGGGTAGTTGGGCATCCAATATTTACCTGAGAAAGGGTGTTCTGTATCCAAAAACAGAAGAGCTCGTCATTGCGATACAGGACAAGATTTCCAGCACCAAAAATGATCGAAAACACGTGTTACATCAACTCGTGGTTGACCACTGCCGATTATGTGGAGTTACCAGCAAACGCATCGAGCACATTATTGATGGCTGTCGCGTAATGGTTAAGCCCGAATATACGCACGGACATAATATTGTAGTATGCATTATACATCCACAACTTGCTCTAAACCTCAGATTCTTAACAGAATGGATGCCTTTTTATAGATACATTTCAATGCGCGTTTTATAACACAAAGATTACATCTTATATTGGTATGTTACTATCTAAGCGGATTATTATATCAGACCCGGTAGGAATAAAGGTTAAAAACATTATTTTAGAATGGCTCAAAAAGGTCCTAAGTCAGCCATTTTAACGTTCCATAAACATGCAAAAACCCACAGACGTTTGAAAGGCATATTTCGAACATAAAACGTTTTTAGAACATTATTTGGTCTGACTTAGGAGAGTTTTTAAAAAGTGCAAATAACTTCTTTTAACTTGTACGTCTAAGAAGCGTTTTTAGGAAGTTCCAATTACGTCCTCAAATTTCATGCCCACTGGGGAGGCAATCGACCTGACATCGTGATGCGAGCAAAAACGGCTTGTCCACTTACCGAAATTTGCAGTCAACTTATACAACCTAGGTCCATAAGTATTAGGCTGGGGCGAAAAACCAAAATTGTGCGTCCAGGAAACGCCTGGATGTGAAAAAGTGGCCCAGACTAATCCGAAACTCAGCGCACTTTGAAATTTTGAAATCGGATAATATCTTCAGTCTGTTCTTTGAGGGTGAAATCTC
>JAAAKG020208142.1:0-22833 GCA_010014905.2 Druon quercuslanigerum | reverse complement strand
TATATTTTATCGAAAAAAGTAATTAGAAGAAAATGTTGGTATTTTTGATAACTATAAATAATTGCACAGATAATTTTTGAATCTTGAAAAAACGGGTCTCAAAAATTATCAAAATGTGCTCACTTTTTGTATTTTTATCCAAAATGGCTGAATAAAAAAATTGGACCTTAATTTTAGGACGCTAAAAGAGTATATTAATTTCTAATCCAATCTGTCAATTTTTTCAAAAGTTATCGTGCAAACAAACTAAAAATCTACAGATACACAGTCAACCGCAGCCACACACACAGGCAGATACATTTGTAAAAACCTGTTTTTTAAATTGAGGTGGTCTCAAAACATGGAAATTTGACGAAAACCGGGAGGGTCATATTTTACACAAGTCTAATACCTTCCCTGGATGATAATATAAAAATATTGCAAAATTGCAAAATATTGCAAAACTTCCAGTGGCAAAGTTGTTCCTGAATTTGTCTTTAATATAAAAACTCCTCTATTTTAGTAGATATAGAACCTGTCTTGGATAACAATACAAGTTTTTGGTTGACAATTTAACAATTTTGTTGAAAAGGCACCCTTTTTGGTGGAAAATTCAACTATTTTGTAAAAAATTACTTTTCGTTTAAAATTCATATTTGAGTATTAAACAGTCAAACTAAATCATTTTTGGATGAAAATTAAATTTTTGTAAGCTGTTTCTTTAATTTAAAAATTCATCTGTTTCGGTAGAAATGTCATATTTCTGGATAAAAATTCAACTGTAATTAAAAATGAATTTTATTTGCTTGCCGAGTCAATAACTTTGTTTTCAGATTTTGGTCAATGCACTTTTTTGAGTAATCATTTTTTTGTTGAAGGCTCATATTTTTAATCGAAAATTTACTTTATTTATTAAAATTTGAACTATTTTATTGATATTGATATTTTCAAATGAAAATGTAACCGCGTGGGTGAGAGATAAATATTTTTTTTAAATTTTTAATCAAGATTGATCTCTTTCATTGAGAGTTGAACTATTTTGTTAAAAATTAATTTGTTTTGCTCAAAATTCACATGTTTTTGTTGAAAATTCCATTTCTGTAGAGAAAATTCGGTTTTTGGCTTGAAGGTTTTGAATTTTAGGTGATCACTTTTTCCTTTCATGTTTGACAAAGTTTAATTTGTTTGAAAATTCATCTTTTTGGTTTCAGAATGATTTTTTTTTAATAAAATTTCATCCCTTTAGTTTTAAATATTAATTACACTTTTTTGTTGAAAATTTAATTCTTCTGTTAAAAATTTCAGGATGCTGTTAAAAGTTTATATTTTATTGAAGCAATTTTTTTTAAATAAATGAATCAATTAAAAATTTTTTTTTTTTCTGGAGTATCGTTTTTTTTGTTTATAAAAGATCGTTTGCTAAAAATATCACAAGATAAAAATGATTGTATTTGAATGTTAATTTCAAGGAAAATGAAAAAATGGGCAAGTAAAAATAAAAAATTTTTTAAAAGGATGTTTGCTTTTCTGTTTTTCTTTCAGGGGACAAATTTTCTAATTAATAATAATCCCTAGCAATTATTATAAAAAAAAATTATTATTATTATTATTATACACACTTGTATGGAAATTTCGGTCCGAGTCTCTGGAAATTTTCGTAACAAATATTCAGACATGGAAAAAAGTAAGCTTAATTTTTGACACAAGTTGACTTCACTCTCTAAATTTGAATCAATTAAAATTTTTATTAATTTCAATTACTGACTCAATTCTAGCTTTGAAAGTTATTTTTTCACTAATGTATCAGTAACAATTACTCACATATCAGAAAACTACTGATTCAAAGTTAAAATTGAGTCACAAATTTAAATTAATAAATCTTTTAACTAATTAAAATATAGAACGTACAAAACCAGCTCAGTTAAGCAGCTTTTTTGGTATCTGGCGGACAAAGCGAATTAGAAAGAAGAAAATATTATAAATAGGAAGATTGTTTGAAAAAAATTTCTTTTACCATTTTTCGCATGGAAGCTTTAATTATATTAAATAAAATCAGAAATAAACGCTATTTCAAGCCAGTTTTTATATTTATTATTTAATTAATTTAAAGGAATCTGTATTATCATCAGAGATAGTTACCATTAATCAGTGCAGATACCTTTTTTACCACCTGCAAATAGTTATCAACCTATCAATCAAGTTAATTCTTCAAAAAACAGAAAATACTCAACGTAATTTTCAAACAAGATTAGAAAAAAAAATTTTAATTTTAAATTTTAAATTTTTTCTAAAATGAGATCTCATCTCTTCGCTCCACTGGAAAACGAACCACCGAATTTTTGATTGCCGCACAGTGAGCAAAAAAAATATCCTTGAAAAATTCATTTTCAGAAGACAATTATTATTCGATTTTAAGTGTTTTTTTTAATTAAAGATAATGAAATTTGGCATCGTTCTCTCATGGACGATTTTTACATATTTGTTTATTTTTTTGTTTATTTACTAACAAAAATGAAAAAAATTGACTTTTAAAATATACTGTTTAAAAAAAATGCTTTATTTTTAATAAAAAATACCTAGACAACTGAAAGCAACTATCCAGAAAAGGTGTCCAATAGCACTGCAAATGTTAAAAAATTTATTGAATTTGTTATAAACAAATAAGTGAATAAAAATGGTTCTATGCGGATTGGCGGTGATTCTTCACTTGATTCGCACTAAATTAGAACAATTTGTGCAGAAAAAGAGTTTTTTAGTTGAAATTATAAATGTTAATATATAATTGGTTATTTTAAAAGCAAGTTTTATAAACAAATATCAAAATCAGGTATTTTTGATAGAATAAATAAGGTTCTTTCTATCGAATCGATCTTTTATTACTTGGAATTAAAACCTGAGTATCACATTTGGTCACCAAATGAAATTGAATAATTGTTTAAACTATCTTAATTAACAAATGCACTATTTAGCTACTTTTGGAGATATGAACTTGATTTTTTTGATGTAATTAACTGCAAATAACTAACTTCTAAATTTTAAAGAACATTTTTATTACAGTTATTATTTATTGTTAAAACAAATTTTCATAATTTTTTGTATTTATAAATAAAATACCGGTTTTCATGGAATTAACAGACAGTTATTTAGGATTGATTTGTTGATATGAATCGAAAACATTCGATAATTGTTTAACCAACCTTAATTAACAAAAAAATTTATTTTCCTATTTTTCAACATTTAAACTTGTTTTTTTTTTGTAATCAACTGTTAATAACACATTTTTTAATCTTTTTTTGATAGTTCGATTACAATCTACTATTTTTATTTTTATTACCAATGTTACTGTCAGTTTTCTAGGTATTTATGATCGAATCACAGCATTTTTCAAAAACAGGTGTACTTCAAAACTCACCATTTTTTTCTTTTTTGTTATTAAATAAAGAAAAAATTTATAATCAACCATGATAGTTCGATGCGAAATTTTATTAGCTTTCATTTAAAAAATAAGTTAAAATCGGATAATAATTGTCTTCTGAAAATCAATTTCTCGATGGACGTTTTTTTTTGCCCCACTGTGCAGCAATCGGAAATACTGTGGTTCAACTCCCAGTGGAGTGATAAGTTCAGATCTTTTTTCAGAAAAAATTTAATTTTAAAATTTAAAAAAAATATATTTTCTACCTTGTCTGAAAATTACGTTATGTATTTTCTGTTACAACAGTTTTTCAACGGATCTCCACGTTTTGAGACCCCCTGAATCCGAAAATCGAGTTTTTGCGATAGCGTCTGTCTGTATGTCTGTCTGTCCGGCCGTCCTTAAACGCGAAAACTCTCGAAGAAATGAACAGATCAAATCGATATTTAACACAATTTTTTTATGTCCTAAAAGAAGACACTCAGAAAGCCTAAAAATTTATTCTTATGATTTTTTTCGATAAAAAGATAATTATCAGAGTTATAGCATTTATAAGATTTAAAAAATCGATCTAAAATCAAAATTTGAAGACAAATAACGTAAGACGTGAAAAAATTCAAGAAAAGGAAAACTTTGCTTTTTGAAAACTCTTAAAGATGCCTATATGAAATTTTTGGATTTTCTTGATAAATCGAAAATTCAAATTTTTATTGCACAAAAAAATATTTAAAAATTCCATTTTGTGGTCAAAATTCGCAAGATACGCAAAAAGGTGAATAAACCAGAATTGTGCTCCCAAAAGAAATCTACAAATTTTTTAATAATCACTTTCTGATAAGGCTCGAAATTTTAGTTTTATTTGTGAAAAAAATTGAAAATAAAGAAATTTAATTTTTGGAAAATCGACACACGTTACGAAAAAAAAATATCTGACAAAAATTGTTTACCCTGAAAAGAGCTAGAAATTTGTTATCAATCACTTTTTGATACAACGCCTAGTTTTTCTTTTAATTATAAAACTTACGTTAAAAATAAAAATGAAAAATTTGTGGCAAAACAACAAAAGGTACGAAAAAAATATGATAAAAGAAAACTCTTCACCTAAAAAAGAGATACAAATTTGTTATAATTTATTACATTCTTATAATTTATGATTAAAAAAGTATTGAAATTGTCGAAATTCGACACTGTAACATTCAAATTTTTAACTAAACGACGCCAAATGCAAAAAAAAGTCTAAAAGAAATTATAATTGTTTGAAAAATCCTGCAAAGTTTCTTTTAGTGATTTTTCAATAGGATCCGTCATTTTTTTTATCGAAAGTAGTATGCAGAAAATCGAAAACTTCAATATTAAGCAAAAATTAGCATAAAAACGCGAGCTTAATTAAAAGGATTGTAATTTTTATTTATTTTAAGGTAGTTCAGAAAATATACATTTATAAATGTCTCTCAAAAATCGAGCACGTAGCGCAAGTTTTACGATGAGAATGTGTATCTCAAAGCCTACAGAACTTTGAGCAACTTAATTTTAAACTATACTGTATTGAGTAAAAAATTTAACATACTGTGATCTAACAGGTATCCTTTTAAAAAAATTTAATTTAAGAATTCCAAATGCGAAGGAGAAAATCCGAACGTGAATCAAGAGGAAACCGATCACTTCGCGCGCTCCGGCTCGCTCAAATTTGCGAGCGCAGCGAGTCTCGCGCACGTAGCGCGATGAGAATGTGCCCGCTAGGCGGGCAGATTTTTTAAAGAAAGAATTTGATTAATAGTTTGATTTCTGTTTTCACGATGGTGAAAAAGGTATCTACACTGATTGACGGTAACTATATCTGATGATAATGCAGATTCCTTCACATTAAAATAAAACAACTGGATTGAACTAAAATGATCTTAGAGTGATTTTGAGGCAATAATGTTTATTCAAGAATATTGAATAATTTTGGCATAGTATTTATATTTTCTTTTATTTGAATTATTCGCGATTATGCGGTGGCTGCTGTGCTGGTGGTGCTGGACGTGGTGCTGGCGGTGCTGCCTGCCCACGAAGAGGATACCCCGCCACATTATCTAATAAATTTTCCATAGTACTTCTCACTGCCATATTGCTATGCTCTATTGCAGTACTTGCAGTACTTGTCCTTCCCCTTCGAATGTTAATCCGGGTGGAAGGGGGAACTGCTATACGATTGGTTGAAGCTGGCGGGCGAACATGCTGATCGTGAACTGATGCTTGAGGCTGGTAGATGTATATTATGTTTCTTCCGTCCACCTCGTGTGGTGGCTGAAAATTGTTTCCCTCTTCATCATCCATCTGTATACTTAATTCTGTAAAAAGACAGTAGAGATTTACACTACCGTCGAAAATTTTGAGATCGATTGACGCAAGCACTATTAAAAATCACTGCTGGCTTTGAACCACGATAACTTAGCGACAAAAAATTGTAAGGCATTTAAAAAACAAATAGTTCGTGAGCCTATGACATTCTATGTCTAGTAATGTCAAAAAGATTTCTTTTGATCTTCTGAAGAGAATACAGCACGTGATAAGTTTTAAAAAAAATTCTAGATTTTCTAAAATTTTTTACGTCGATTTCAAATTTTTACATGACCTAGGAAAATTGTTGCAAAAATCTTAAAATTATACGACATAGAGCCTGAAATTTTATCTTAAATTTAAGCCAAAGACCCTTCATTTTAATGGTTCGTCCATAAATTACGATTCTGTTTTTTTGAACACTTAAATTTTAAACCGGAAAAGCTGGATTTTCAACAAGAAATATAATTTTTAGTAAAAAAGGATGAATTTTTAATGAAATAGTTGGATTTTCAACTAAAAGAAGGTATTTTTGTACCAAAAATGGAATTGAGAAAAAATTTCATTTCAAAAAAATTAGCTTTCAACGAAAAAAAAGAATATTCAACCAATTTAATGCCAAACAAAAAAAAAGATATTTAAACCAAATAGTTAAACTCTTAATGAAACAGATGAATTTTCATTTAACAAAAATCATTTTGTACACACAAAAAACATAGTTTTAAGAAAATACATGGATTTTCTACTTATGAAAAATAAATTTTTAACCGAAAATGGAATAGTTAAATTTTCAGGAAAAAATTGTTTTGTCCAAAGTAGTTCAAAATTTAAACCAGGGTGTTTAATTTTCAAATAAAGGAGGAATTTTCAACCGAAAATATTATTATTCTGCAAAAAAGAAAATTTTTTACCAAATTGTAAGAAGTTTTAAACCGAAAATATTATTTTCTTAACAAAAAGTTCATTTTATACCAAAAAATTAAATTTTGAAGTTAATAGTTTAATTATTAACCAAATAGAAGAATTTTCAACAAAATAATATAATCCTCAAACAAAAGAGATTATTTTTATCCAAAAAGATGGATTTTACCCCTAAAAGGATGCACTTTCATTCAAGGAGATGATTCTTCTAATCAAAGTTGAACGAAATAGTCGAATTTTAAACTAAAAAGTTAAATTTTAAATTGCAAATATAAATTTCTAATTAATAATGTAATATTTACTAAGTTGCTTTTGCAGTTTAAACAATTCTTTCAAACCCAAGGCGAATTTTCAACGAAATACATCAATTTTCAACCAAATAGTTGAATTTTCAACTAAAAAAGATCAATTTTCTATCAAACATATCCTTTTTTTCAAAAATGAAATTGTTACATTTATAGTTAAAATAACTAGTTCAGCAGAACAACACGAATTTTAAATAAAATAGATTTTCAGCCAATATGAGATGAATCTTCAAAAACAAAAAATGAATTTTTATTGAAGAAATTCAACCAATTAGTTGAATTTGAATCACGAAGATAATTTTGTACCATAGAATATTAATTTTGTACTTAACGAATACTTACAATAATAATAATAACCAAAAATGGGCTTATATTTTACGTTAAAAAAATTAATTTTCAACCAAAAATATAATTTTTCAAGCATAAAATACAAATAGTGGAAATAATAACGAAACGAGATGAATAAGGGAAAAAGTGTGAATTCTGAAATGTGGAATTGATTTTCCAACTTTTTAATTTATTATTTAACTCTATAGTAGCAAGGCCAACTTTCGCAAAATTTACAAACTTTGTTGAAATGTATAGGGTAATCGGCACAATGATTGTCAACTCAAGGAATTTTTCCAGTGTAAAAATTTATAAAAAACGCTATATACTACCATAACTAATGCTAATAATTTTTTAACTTAAATTATTAAAATAAACCTTTTTATTTAAATTTTTGCACAAAGAAAGAAATGTTTAAAATATTACCAATTTTAGAAATGCGTATACATTTATTTGATTGTCTCTTTTCCTATTTGGAGAATGTAATATTCTAAATAGATTTTAAATTTGGATTTTATAATGACTCGAATGACTACCGCTAAGTTAAGCTTGAAAAGTAATTAATAATTTATATTTAGAAAAATTAACAAGAATGTCAAAAAACACTATGATTGTCCACAAAAAAATTATTCGTAAGACAAAGGGACAAAAAATTATATACATATATACACTGCCGTCGGAAATTATAAGATCGATTGACGCAAGCACTATTAAAAATCACTGCTGGCTTTGAACCACGATAACTCAGCGACAAAAAATGATAGGGCATTTAAAAATATGCATTTCGAAAGCCTATGAAATTTTACGTCTAGTGATGTCAAATAGATTTTTTTATCTGCCGAAGAGAATACAGCACGTGATAAGTTTTAAAAAAAATTCTAGATTTTCTAAAATTTTGTACGTCGATTTCAACTTTTAGCATGACCTAGGAAAACTGATTCAAAAATATGAAAATTATACGACATAGAGCCTGAAATTTTATCTTTAATTTAAATTCACAAAACTTAAAAAATCTTTATCGGTTCCCGAGATATGATTAAAAATGCTCAATCATATCTGAGTTGAGTTTTAGTCGATGAACACGGTTCTCGGCCGGTCTGCTGCTCGCCTCCTTCGTTGCGGTAGGACCCAATAGACCACGCACAGAGTTGGTGCTTGATTAGGGCTCTCCTATACTTTTGATTCTGCTCATCAGTAATTTTTATTTTAAATTATTGTAAATTTTTGAAATTATTTATTGTTTCTTAAAAATTATTTACAATAATTTCAGTTCAGAATTATCCGCATATTAAACAATAAAAAAATTATAAACAGTTTTTTGTTATTTTTTAAATTTTTAATCAACTAGGATATTAATAAACTATTTCCAATCGAATTAAACAGCTAAATTCTAAATAAATTATTTATATGAGAAACACTCAAAAATATTAAATGTGAATAATAATCGAATTTCCAAATTAAATTAAATATAAAACAATGCGTAGGATAGATGCAAGAAGACATAAAGGAAAATTGTAACCCATTTAATAGAAATTGAAATTATTATAATTTATAATAATAATTTAATTATTATTCACTTTTAATATTTTTGAGTGTTTTTCATATAAATAGTTCATTTAAAATTTAGATGCCTAATTCGTTTGAAAAATAGTTTTTTCTCGTAAAAATATATCTACCTTTTTAGTAATATTCTAGTTGATAAAAATTTTAAGAAATATAAAAAAAAAACTTTTCATCCTTTTTTTATTCTTTAATATGCGGATAATTCTTAATTGAAATAATTGTAAATAATTTAAAAACACAACAAATAATTTCAAAAATTTACTATAATTTGAAATAAAAATTACTGATGAGCAGAATCAAAAGTATTAGAGAGCCCGAATCAAGCACCACCTCTGTGCGTGGCCTATTCGGTCCTGCCTCAACGAAGAAGGGGAGCAGCAGACCGGCCGAGAACCGTCATCGTCGGCTAAAACTCAACTCAGATATAATTGAACATTTTTAATCATATCTCGGGAACCGATGAAGATTTTTGAAGTTTCTTCGGCTTAAATTAAAGATAAAATCTCACGCTCTATGTCGTATAATTTCTAGATTTTTGCAACAATTTTCCTAGGTCATGCTAAAAGTTGAAGTCGAGGTACAAAATTTTATAAAATCTAGAATTTTTTTAAAAAGCTTATCACGTGTGCAATGTGAATTCAGGTTCTGTGAGCCTGAACGGAAAAGGTGCAGAATACTAAATTCCAATGGATTGGTACTTTTTTCTGCATTTAAGAGCTAAAATGAAAGTATATAAAATTCTTCTATATACTCAAAAAACGTTGTTCTATCACCAATCGTCTCGGAGTCACAGTCTTTCAAAAAAACACTATTTTCTTCAATTTTCTACCAAAAATCAAATGTTTTTTTTGTTCCTCTGTAGCTCGGATCCTGTTGGCCAGGTCTAACAATGGACAACAGAGGAATTATAATAGACGTAAATAGCTATAATTTTAGAAAAAAATATTGTCTTGCGAGTTAGCACCGGCCAAAGGTGACCCATTTTGATCTGAATTTACAGTAAAATATCACGAATACACATCATTGGTGACATCATTTGAGAAGAATTGAAAAAAAGTTTTTTTTTTGTTGATAATTTACTATCATTAAATATTATTAGCCACATAATTTGTAAAAAAAGTAAGATAAAAAGCGATTTTATTTCTACCATTAAATGTCTACACTGGGAATTTGATATAAAATTATTAAAATATAATAATTAATAAAATAAGAAATAAATTAATAAAAAATATCGGATGAAAAATTTTTATGATCGAATATTACTTTTTCAATAAAAGCAAAAATTTACTTTGGAAACGAAAAATCCATAGTGTAGACTATTTCTAAAGATAATTTGATTGTAAAAATTAACTCATAATAGAAAATATTTTTTTACGGAGATAAACAAAAAAATCGTCTCAAAATTTAATGTTATAATTAATAAAAAAAATTTTTAATTTGATGTTATAATTAATAACAGTATTAAAGTTACAAAAAGTTACAAGATTAAAAAATTATTAAGTTAAAATAAATGTTGTAAATCATTTAAATTTTTTTAAGTAGATAAAATAATATAGAAATTTTTAATTGTGAACCTAAAAATTAAATAGTTCTTAAAAAACATTTAAAATAAAGAGTCATTTTTAATGGATATCGTTTAGATATTAAAAATATTCAAATTATCAATGAAAATTTTCGAAATTTTACCAATTCAATTTTAGTCACTTTTAAATTTGATAATCTTAGATATAAATATTTTCAAAAGTTTAGTTTCAATTTTCAAATTACAAAAGTACAATGTATCCAAATGTATCAAAATGAAAGCCTTGATAGTTGCATATTTTATTTTATTTATTTTAATCATTTTGTTTATTTATTATTCATTTATTTTTAATTTCAAATAATATTTTTCCAATAAAAGCAAGTAATTAAAATGCAAAAATTTACTTTGAAAACGAAGAATCCATAGTGTAGACTATTTATGAAGTTAATTTGTTTATAAAAATTAACTTAACAATGTCATTTTTTTGCTTTTAACCATCCCCCTGCACAAAGTCTGGTAATGCTAATCATAGAAATTATTTTTTTAGGAAGATAAAAACAATCGACTTTTTCTTCACTCTTTGCATTGACATAAAAGTTTAAACAAACAAAAAATTCAAAAATCAGGCTAAATAAATCTTATAAAAATTTAATGTTATAATTAATAACAAAATTCTAAAATTAATGTTATAATCAATAACAGTATTAAGTTTACAAGAAGTTATATGGTTAAAAAAATGTATCAATTAAAAATAAATTTTGTCAATCACTTCAATTTTTTAAAGTGGAAAAAATAATATGGAAATTTTCAATTGTAAACCTAAAAATTAAATATTAAAAAAAAAACATTTTTAATAAAAAGTAATTTTAAACGGAAATCGTTTATATATTAAAATTATTTGAATTATCAATTATAATTTACGAAACTTAACCAATTCAATTTCAGTCAGTTTAAAATTTAATAATCTTAGATGTAAATATTTTAAATAGTTTGGTTTCCATTTTTAAAGTACAAAATTACAATGTATCAAAATGTATCAAAATGAAAGCCTTGATAGTTGCATATTTTATTTTATGTATTTTATTATTTTTATTTATTCATTTTTTTTCTCTATTTTTTATTTCAAGTATTATTTGTATATTTTTTATTTTGTATATTTTTTATTTTGAATATTTTTTTTTAAAAGCAAGTAATTCAAATGCAAAAGTTTACTTTAAAAACAAAGAATCCATAGTGTAGACTATTTCTAAAGTTAATTTTTTTGTAAAAATTAACCTAATAATGTCATTTTTTGCTTTTAAGTATCCTCCTGCATAAAATCTGGTATTGTTGATCATAGAAATTTTTTTAGGAAGATAAAAAAAATTGACTCTTTCTTTACTCTTTAAATTAACATAGAATTTTAAACTAACAAAAAATTATCAAATCAGGCCACATAAGTCTCTTCAAACTTTAATGCTATAATTTTTGAAAAAACTCAAAAATTAATGTTATAATTATTAACAGTATTAAGGTAACAAGAAGTTATATGGTTAAAAAATTTATTAAGTAAAAATAAAATTTGTAAATCATTTCAATTTTTTAAAGTGGAAACAATAATATGGAAATTTTCAATTGTGAACCTAAAAATTAAATAGTTCTAAAAAAAACATTTATATTAAAAAAAGATTTTAAATGGGAATCGTTTGGATTTTAAAAATATTCAAATTATCAATTATAATTTTAGAAATTTGACCAATTTATTTTTAGTCAGTTTTAAATTTAATAATCTCAGTTTTAAATATTTTAAATAGTTTGGTTTCGATATTAGAAGTACAAAAGTACAATGTATCAAAATGTTTCAAAATAAGGAAGTTTCTCTATTTAAAAAATGTTACAAAAGTATGGACATTTGAAACTAAGTTAAAAAAGAAAAAAAAAAGATTTTTTATTGAACAATAGAATAGTTTCTTTAATTTTTAATGGTTCCGTTTTTAGAATTTAGAATTTTCATGGTAAAAGCTAATTTTCAATTTTTTCCTATCATAAATTTAATTTTTGTTATTAAAATTAAACTGGTTGAATTTCGAAAAGTCGAATTGAGAATCGGAAAAAAGTTAATTTATAAACGATTTAAATTTACTTACAGTTATCTGATAAGCTTCAATTTTGCGATTAAAATTGAAATGGCTAAATTTCAAAAAGTAGATTGGAGATTTTTTAAATTGTAAATTTCTAAACGATCACATGTACAATAACTTTTAATTTCGAAAGTTTTTTAAAGAATACTTCAATTTTAAAGGCTCATAATTCAAAATTGTTCCATTACGAATGTTGAAAAAGGGTCAATTAATTTTTTGATTTCAAAATAATTTGTCTGAGTAATTTCTATTTTAAAACATTTTGATTTGATTTAATAAAAAAAAATAGATCTCCAGAATTTCAGAAGCTTTTTTTTTAATATTTAATTTACTTTTTAATTTCAAATTGTCAACTTTTCATTGTTTTGAAATTAAGTAAAATAAACTTTAAAACTTGACACTTTCAAATTATTAAGTTTTAAAAGGTTTTAATTTAAAATTATGACATTTTCATCTGAAATCATTCAATTATAAAATTTTTTAATTCAAAATAAAATGGTTCAATTCTGAACGCTTTGAAATAGAAATAAGAAAAGCATTATGTATTTCAGTTCAAACATTTGTTAAATGCATTACTTATTATATATATTAATTAATTAATTTTTTTTAGAAATAATTAAACTTAATTTTGTTTGAGGTAATTTATTATAGAATTATTATTTTTAAAAATGTATCTTATGATATTTTATTTCTGATAGAATTTATTTTATTTATTATTCATAAAATTAAAAAAAACTTTTAACATTAGCATGATTTACACTTGATTGAAATAGATAGATTAAAATAGATAACAATAATATCTTTTCGGCTGTTTTAAAAAAACCGTAAAAAAGATTTAAAAAATTATGGATAATAATATAATATTAGGATACGTGATATTAAATATTAATTATAATTCAATAATTAAATAATATTTTATAATAATTCTACTCTTTGATATTTTTTGTCCGTTCTCTCAAATCGATTTCTGAATTATATTAATATTACATGATATTTCACTTACGAACAAAATTGAAAAAAATCAATAATGTGACAAATACGGCACCAATAAAAATCTTCATTTTGATAAAAAGAACTCCGATAGAGAACTGAAACTCCCTTCAAAATGGCAAATTATTTAAAGTGTAATATTTTATTGTAATACTTCATAAAACAAATGTTTTCATACATACCATAGGAATTAAAAATATTAAACGTAATGAATTCATAAAAATCTTACGTAAGAGAAAAAAATTTATTTAAATACTGTCTTTTTTTAAATTAAAAACAATTCAAAAAACTGAAAAACTTGAAAAATCTCCTAATTTTATGAACTCTTAAAATAAAATTATACGAGTGTAGAATATATTTTGAAATAAAATAATCCTTTGCTTCATGGACTGAAAAATGTAATACAAATTAAGAAATTAAGACATTTTAAGAAATTCCCGGGTTTCGTATTCTTCACAATTATATAAATACAAAAATATTTTTTTAATAATTAAAGCAGTGAAACTGAATAAAAAACTATATAAAAAAGTGAAAAAAAATTTAAATTATAAACTTCCGGGTTTCATGTTATTCCTAAATGTACAATTCAAATTTATTTTTAAATTCTAATGAAGAAAAAAATAACTAAATCTTGGTGATGCCTTTCAAGAAGCGAGAATAGAAGAAAATATTCCCTGTATAATTAAAATTGTCTTTGGAAAAATTACGCCTGTTAATTTATTATTATGTCTATTTTCAAATCATCAAATATATTTAAAGCTTTATTTCAGTTTCGGGTCTGAAAGGTAATCGCCAAAATTTCGTTTTTTTATGCATTATTATTCAAAAAGTTTTTCAATTTCAGAAATTATAACTTTTTTAAAAATCTTTTTAGCTTGTTCTTCAAGATTATTATTAAAACATATATTTTTAATTATATAATTGTGAGCAATACAAATACCTACAATTTTTTCAAGTTTGTTTTATTTTTTAGCAAATCATTTTTTTTGTGAATGACACAAGAGTTTATTAATGATTTTTATGTTATATAAGCAAAAGAAATTTATATTTTAGTGAAATTTATAAAATTTCTACCATATTTACTTGCTTCATTCTTTGTTTTCGCACCTTTAATTATCATTAGTAATTACCATAAACAAACAAAGTATTAAAATTCATACCGCTGCTTGGCGAAGTTTTATTTCGCGTATTTAAATTTTGAAATAATAAAATTCTTCTAAATATATATATTTTTTTGTACCTTCTGGAGATAAAACAAAAATCTTCAATAAATTACACTTAATACATATATAAAATTCTCATTGAAATATTTGGCAATTTTTATCATAGAATTTAGTTCTGAAAAAAACTTTTTTCCAAAAAGCTGATAGGCCAGAAGAATTATGATTTAATTTATAGCATCAATTAAATAAATAAAAAAATTTAATTATTGCCTATCAAGAATTTTTTTATTGATTTTAAAGTGATTTGCTGTGCCTACTGAAGCATTTAGAGTTTTTTTGCAGAAATAATTATAATTTTTATACTAACAAAAAATATCATCTATTTTTATTTTAAGAAAATACTTCAGCAAAGTTTACTTTATTTTTTTATCAGGCGAAAGCCTTTTTTATATAATAAGAACAATTACGTTAGTATTTGCTTAAGATAATTAAGAGACAAATATAAAATATATTATTTACTGCTGCGTGCTTAACTCTACTTTACGCGGACAATAGAGCTGTTGCTAAAGTGCCCTAATTTTTATAATGTTGACATTTAATTTTTTTCTTTCTAACAGCACTTGTTTTTGAAAATTCGAAATTAAAAGTTGTTTTAAATTGCCTTTTAATCAAATTCATATTTTACTTAGTCTTTGCTTTTGCTTAGGCTTATTTTATGCAGAATCTTATTACCTTTTGCAATACATTAAGGAAAAAAATTTTTTCGGTAATAATACAGAAAAGTACCAACAATTTAAATCCTAATAAACTATCAAACTTTGTAAACAGTCTTTTTTAAATATATTTTTTTATCATGGTATTCTTTTCTATTTCCAAAATTATTTAGGGCACAGTCTTAATTTGGCCCCCCCCCCTTTGAAATCGAATGATTAAATTCGTCAGTTTTTTTTAATTTCTTTAAAAATCTTCTTGAAATCTTTTTTCAAATAATTTAATTCTTTGTGAAACCTTTTAAATCATTGAAACTTTTTTAAATCTTTGCGAAATATTTGAAATATTTTTAATCTATAGAAAATTGTGAAGTCTTTGAATATTATCTGAAATATTTGTAAAATCTTTTAAGAATCATTAGAATCTTTGTGAACTAATTCTAAAATCTTTGAAAATTTTTGACATATTTGAAATATTTTTAATCTATAAGACATTTTAAAGTCTTCGAAATTTATCTGAAATATTTGTTAAATATTTTAGAAATCATTAGAATCTTTGTGAACTAATTCTGAAATCTTTGGAAATTTTTCGCAATATTTGAAATATTTAATTAAATTGGTAAAAATGTTAAAATCTCTGTAAAGTCCTTAAGGAATTATTGCAAAATATTACAAATATACGGTAACTTTGTGAAATTATTGAAATCTTTGGAAAATCTTTAAAATCTTTGTGAAGTCTTTCTGAGAGCTTTGCAAATCTTGACGTCATATTAAAAATATTTATGTTTATGAAATCTTTCTGAAATCATTGGGAAATCAATAAAATTTTGGTGAAAAATATTTTTAATCTATGTGAAATGTTTGTGCAATATTCAAAATCTTTCATATCTTTGAAAATTTTCGAATTTCTGAAACTTTTAAAATATTTGATAATATTGGTCCAAATATCTTTCTGAAATAGTTGAAGTCTTTGTGAAATTTTTTTAAAAACTTTCTGAAAGCTTTGGAAATCCTTGCGACATATTTATGGCATTTAGTGATATTTGTAAAATAATTGAAATTTTTGGAAAATCGTTGGAATGACAGGGCAATCTCTGAAATCTAAGGAAAATTTTTGTGAAATAATTAAAATCATTTAAATTTTTGTGAAATATTTGAAAAATCTTTTAGATATTTTGTGAATATGTAAATATTTATGATATTATAATTTTCTTGGTGATTTTTTTCTAAATCATTCAAGACTTTGCAAAATATTTGGAATCTTTGCTAAAATTGTTTGAAATTTTTGGCAATTGTTGAAATCGTTGTGAAATCCTTAAAATCTATTTTTTTGCGAAATAATTTACATTTTTCTTTCCATTTTTGAAATTTATTAGTCATCATTGTGAAATAATTGAAGTCTTTGAAAAATCTTTTAAACCGATCCGAAATCTTGGAGAAGTGATTTAAATATTTTTAAAATCTTTTTGAAATCTTTACAAATCGTTGCGAATTATTCAAATATTTTTTAATATTTATGAAATTATTGAAATCTTTGTGAAGTCTTTCCAAGAGCTTTGGAAATCTTTGCGTCATATTTAAAATATTTATATTTGTGAAATCTTTCTGAAATTTCAGAAATCTTTGGAAATTCAATAAAATTTTTTGAAAAATATTTTTAATCTATCTAAAATGTTTGTTCAGTATTCGAAATCTTTCAAATCTTTGTAAATTTTTGAATTGCTAAAACTTTTGAAATATTTGATAATATTTGTCCAATTCTTGAAGTCTTTGAGAAATCATTAAAAAATTTTATACAATCTAACAGAATATTTCTGAAATAGTTGAAGTCTTTGTGAAATTTTTGTAAAAACTTTCTGAAATCTTTGGAAATCTTTGCGACTTATTTATGACATTTGGTGATGTTTTTAAAATTAGTGACATTTTTGGAAAATCGTTGAAATCATTGTGCAATCTTGAAAATCTAAAGGAAATTTTTGTAAAATAATTAAAATCATTCAAATCATTGTGAACTATTTAAAATTTATTTAAAATATTTGTAAAATCTTTTAAAAATTATAAGAATCTTTGTTGAATAATTCTGAAAACTTTGGAAATTTGTTGAAATATTTGAAATATTTAATTATATTTGTGAAAGTAGTGAAATCGTTGTGAGGTCCTTAAGGAATTATTTCAAAATATTGCAAATATATGGTAACTTTGTGAAATTATTGAAATCTTTCTGAAATCTCAGAAATCTTCGGGAAATCAATAAATTTTTTTTTTAATTTGTTTAATCTATCTAAAATGTTTGTGCAATATTCAAAATCTTTCAAATCTTTGGAAATTTTTGAATTGCTGAAACTTTTGAAATATTTTATAATATTTGTCCAATTATTGTAATCTTTTAGAAATCATTCAAATTTTTTGTGCTATCTTTAAAATATTTCTTATTTATTTCTTATTTATAACATTTGGTGGTATTTGTTAAATTATTAAAATTTTTGGAAAATCGTTGAAATTATGGCGCAATCTTTAAAATCTAAGGAAAATTTTTGTGAAATAACTAAAATTATTTAAATCTTTATGAAATATTTGAAAATCTTTGAGATATTTTGTGAATATGTAAATAATTGTAATATCATAAAAAATTTTATGATTTTTTTTAAATTATTAAAATCTTTGCAAGAATTGTTTGAAATTTTTGGGTAATCATTGAAATCGTTGTGAAATCTTCAAAATCTATTTGAATTTTTTGCAAAATAACTAAAATTTTTGTTTTAGTTTTTTAAAATCTTTCGTTCATCATTGTGAAATAATTGAAGTCTTTGCGAAATCTTTTTAACTGATCCGAAATCTTTAAAAAGTGATTTAAATATTTCTAAAATCTTTTTGAAATCTTTACAAATCGTTGCAAATTATTCAAATATTTTTTAATATTTGTGAAATTATTGAAATCTTTGTGAAGTCTTTCTGAGAGCTTTGGAAATATTTGCGTCATATTTAAAATATTTATATTTGTGAAATCTTGCTGAAATTTGATAAATCTTTGGAAATTCAATAAAATTTTTTGAAAAATATTTTTAATCTATCTAAAATGTTTCTGCAAAATTCGAAGTCTTTCAAATCTTTGGAAATTTTTTAATTTCTTAAACTTTTAAAAGATTTGATAATATTTTTCTAAATGTCTTTCTGAAATAGTTAAAGTCTTTGTGATATTGTTGTGAAAACTTTCTGAAAGCTTTGGAAATCTTTGCGACATATTCATGACATTTGATGATATTTGGAAAATTATTGAAATTTTTGGAAAATCTTTGAAATCATTAAGCAATCTTTGAAATCTAAAGTAAATTTTTGTGAAATAATTAAAATTAATCAAGTCTTTGAGATATTTTGTGAATATGTAAATAATTGTGATATTATAATAATCTTTGTGAATTTTTTTTTAAATCATTAAAGTCTTTGCAAAAGATTTTGAATCTATCGAAAATCTTTGCTAAATATTTGAAACCTTTGCAAAAATTGTTCAAAATTTTTGGGTAATCATTGAAATCATTGTGCAATCTTTAAAATTTAAAGTCAATTTTTGTGAAATAATTAAAATTTATCAAATCTTTAAAATATTTTGTGAATATGTAAATAATTGTAATAATAAAATTTTCGGTTAATCATTAAAATCATTGTGAAATCTTTGAAATCTATTTGAATTTTTTGCAAAACAACTAAACTTTTTGTTTTAATTTTGGAAATGTATTGGTCATCATTGTAAAATAATTAAAGTTTTTGCGAAATCTTTTTAACCGATCCGAAATCTTTGAGAAGTGCTTTAAATATTTCTAAAATCTTTTTGAAATATTTACAAATCGTTGCAAATTATTCCAATACTTTTTAATATTTGTGAAATTATTAAAATCTTTGAAAAATTGAAATTGAAATCATTGTATAATCTTTGACAGCTTTGTGAAATCTTTGGCAATATGAATTTTATACCTATTTTTATTATTATCTATTATTTATTATTTATGTACAATTTTGACATAGTGAGTCACGCCTACCCCGAAAGGGAAACGGCTTAATGGTGTAATAATAATAATAATAATTGACATCGTTTGAGCTGAGCGAAAAACATTTTTGGGTTGGCATCCGAAAAAAAAGTAAAAAAAATATTTATATTTGGATACCGGTTAATATCTTCTGTTCCCTTTTTTGATTTAAGAATTCAAATTTTTGAAAATTCCGAAAAAATTCCCTATTGCTTCGAAACTTATAACAAATTTTTTTGCCTCACAGTTTTTTCTAGTAAATAATAATAAAAATTATAAATTAAAAAAAAATTTTTTGCTCAATTTAGAATTTTTCGAAAATAGCCAAAAAGCATGTTTTTTTATTGTGTCCTATGTACAAATTTTAAAAAAAGTTGAATATGTCGTACCTTAAATTTCTTTAACTTCAATAAAAGAAAGATAATATAATTTGGTTTTTCGAACCAAAATTTGGTTAAAAATTTAAGAATTTTCTTAGAAAGACATCCTTTTTGGTTGAAAATTTAACAATTTTCTTAGAAAGATATGCTTTTTGGTTAAAAATTTAACAATTTTTTAGAAAGGTATCCTTTTTGGTTGTAAATTAAACTGGTTTAATAAAAATTTAAATCTCTACATAGAAAATTTAACTTTTGTTTAAAATTCATATTTTCTTGCTGAAAATGTCAACGGAAATCTGTTTTTGAATGAAAGGTATTTTTTCTAATAATTTATCTTTTTGGTTTAAAAGTTCATCTTTTTTATTAAAAATTTTGAATCTTTTTTAGGATAGAAATTCAACAGTTTTGTTGAAAATTTATCTATTTTCTAGAAAATTTACTTTTGTTTAAAAATCATATTTTTAAGTTGAAAAGACAATTAAAATCTATTTTGATGAAATTCATCTCCTTTTTTAAAAATGTGTGTTTTTGATTAAAGAATTCCCCCTTTTTAGCAGAAATTACATCTTTCTTAGAGAAAAATAAAGCTGTTTGGTGGAAAATTAAACTATTTTTCAAAGAAGTCATACTTTTGTGTTAAAAAAAAGTAAAACATTTCCTGGATAAAAGTTATACTTTAAAAAAAAATTTTGTCTTTTTTATTAGAAATGTATATGTTTTAGGAAAAAAATTTATCTTCTGTAGATCAAAATACATGTTTTAAGAGTCAACTTCTCAAGTTAAAAATTCTTCTTTTTTGGATTAAAAATTGAATTTTTTCGTGGAAACTTGTTTCTTGCCTAAAAATTCATATTTTGATCGTGAAAAGTTAAATAAAACCTTTTTTAACCGAAAGTTTGACTAATTTTTAAAAATTCGTTTATTTTAGCAAAACTATGCTTGGAAAGGGTGCTAAGGTGAAGAGTGTAGGAAAGGGGATTGGTCGAAACAAGGAAAAGAACAGTTTAGAGAAAAGGTAAGAAATGCCAAATTGGGAAAGGGAAATGAGACGAGGAAATGGAAAAGATGATAGGAGAAATAAAAAAAGGATTAGAGTGCACAGAAAAAAATGAAGATAGTGAAGAGAGGAAAAGAAGTGGATGGGATGAGGATTGTAAAGAGAGAAAAAAGGAGGCCAGAAAGGAATTAAGAAAGTGGAGAAAAGAAGAAAGTAATGGGGAAGAAGATAGGACAAAAAAAGAAAGAGTATTCTGAGTTGTGTGATCAAAAGAAAGAGAAAGAGAATAAAAGGTTTAAAGAAGAGGCGGAAAAGGCTGGGACGAAAGAAGAGGTATGGAAGGTAGTATGTAGAGAAAGAAAAAGAAAAAGAGTAAACTAAGATATTGGAATGGTAAAACAAAAAAAATATTTTTTGTATTTGCTTAGAGGAATAGAGAGAAAAGTTAGAAAAGGAGGAAAATATGGTAGAGAAAGAGATGAGAAAGAGAACATAACAATGGAAGAAATAGTCAAGGTGTTAGGAATAATAAATGATGGAAAGGCACCTGGTATAGATGAGATTCCAAATGAAGTATGAAAGTATGGAAGGACAGAGCTAGAGCAATGGCCATTGATAACGTATAATCGAGTATGGAGAGGAGAGGGGAGGCCAGAGTTATAGAAAGAAGGAGTAGTGATACCAATAGTGAAAAAAGGTAAAAGAGAAGAGGTTAAAGATTATAGGGAGGTGACGCTGATCCCAACACTGTATAAAGTATATGTAACTGTATTGTCTTAGATATTGAAGAAAGAAGTTAAGGAGCAAAAGGTAGAGCCCTCGAATCAAAAAGGGTTTAGAAAAGGAATAGAGGTATTGGACAACATATGTTCTGAACTATCTAGTAAATAAGAGGATTAAAAGGAGAAAAGGGGCAGTGATAGCACTCTTTATAGGTTAGGGTAAAAAGGGGGATAAAAGAGGGATAAATAAAGAGAGTAACGGAAATTTTTAGAGAGACAAAAAGCAGGATTAGACTCGGCAGAAGAAATGAGGAGAAAAGGTTGGGGACGGGTTAGGATAGGAAAGGAAAAGATTTATACACTGGCATACGCAGACGACATAGTTCTGATGGCAGAGGATGAAGAAGTGATGACGGGATGTAGAAAAGACAAAGATAATGAGGTTTAGAAAAGGAGGGAGGGGCAGAAAGAATGGACGGCGAGATGGAAGGGACTAAAGATAGAAGAAGTGAAGGAGTTTAAATATCTAAAATATATTTTGCAAAAGAATGGAGTTCATAGAGGTCATATAAGGGAATGGATAAGAACAGCAGGGGTAATGAAACATATGGTGAAAAGGAAAAAGAAGGTTTAAAAAATTAGAGAAGGAGAATATGGTTATTTGATAAGTTGGTATAGCCGGTTTGAAGTTATGAGGCAAATATATGGGGATGGAAAGAAAGGAAAGATATTGAGGAGAGGAGAGTAAAGGAGAGGAAAGGCGATAGAATAAGGAAGATGGGAAGAAGAAAGGTTGGAGTTCCTAAATGCAAGACATATAGAAGACGGGACTGGAGTAAGCTATGAAGAACTGGAAAAAAGGACATGGAAAGACAATTAATAGAAAGATGTGCGATGATTGAGGAATCAAAATACAATAAACGGTATTACATGATAAAAAAGGAAGGTTTACAAAAGTATTTAGAAAAGTTATGGGGAGAGAGAAGGTGGTCCAGAATAGCAAGATTGAAATTGGGTAACGAGGTAAGAGAGGGGATGTATTAAGAAAGGAAGAGAGCAGAAAGTGTAGAATATGTGAATGGAAGAAGGAAACATGGGAACACGTATGGGAAGGATGTAAGAGAGGAATAGAAGATAAAGGAAGCTGGCAAGAGAATGTGGTTGAGATTCTAAGGGAGGATGGATTAGGAGAGAGTGAGAGTGAGGTAAGTGTGAATAAAAGAATGCATGTGAAAAAATGGCAAATTAGAGAACAAAAAAGTCAAAGGATAATTAATAATAATAATAATATATATAATAATAATATTAATAATAATAAAACTATTCTAAATATATGAAAATCCAACTCTAATCAAAAATGTCTTCGACATGTTGG
>JAAAKG020208131.1:0-22835 GCA_010014905.2 Druon quercuslanigerum | reverse complement strand
GTTGGATCCCAAAAATCAGAGTGGGTATTTTCGAGGAGCCCAAAAATCAGAGACTCCATTACCACTGGAAAATTTTCCAAAATATTATTTTTTGACAAAGTCATATCTACGTGGTAAAGAGGGGTTGATTTTAGACAAATGTTTGAATGATTTCATCTATTAAAAAATTTGTGTTCAAATTTAGAAACAGTAAAATTGTAGAGAATTTTGTCTTAAATTAACGATTATGATAAGTTTGATTGATTTCAATTTTTTTTTAAATTGAATAATAATGTCTGTTCATTAAAAAAAATGAATAGTAAGAAAATTAAAGGCTTTAACAAAAAAGAATTCACAATAACCAAATGACAGTTGTCGATGCTTGCACATTTTATTTTGTAAGGCTTGCGCACAAATGTGGGGTTCCTAGAAAGACCGAACGCGTAGCGCTCGGATAACAAGAAAATTATATTATTTAGAGCGCAGCGGGAGAACCAACAGTCGCTTTTTTTTAATTCCACAGATTGGTTAAAAAATTTACTTTTATGTTGACAAATTTTTATTTAAAAAATTAATAAATGATTCTTAAAATATTTATTTAAAAAATTAATAAATGATACTCAAAATATTTATTTTTCGAATAAGGTTCGCCGCCGGAAAAAATTTCTTGAACGATTTCCTCTATTATAAAATTTTTTTTCAAAATTAGCAACATTAAAATTAAATATAATTTTTTCTCAAATAAATGATTATTATGAATTTGATTGATTTTAATTTTTCACAGAAAATTTCAATAACAATATCTCTTTATTAAAAAAACACAATTTTTAATCGAAACAAAATTGAATGCTTTGATAAAAGAGAATTCACAAAAACCTAATGACAGTTTGTCGATGCTTAGATCTTTTATTCTTTAAATCTTGCGCACAAATGTGGGGTACATAGAAAGATCGAGCGCGTAGCGCGCGATGAACAAGAAAATATATTATCAAAAGCGCAGCGCGAGAACGAACAGTCGCTTTTTTATAATTCCCCAAATAGGTTGAAAATAATCTTTTTGTTGAAAAATATTTATTTTAAAAATAAGTAAATGATGCTTAAAATATTAATTTTTTGATTGAAGTTTGCCTCCAGAAAAAAATGTTTGAACCATTTTATCTATTAACAAATTTATTTTCAAAATTAGCAACATTAGTATTGTAGACAATTTTTTTCAAGTAAATGATTATTATGAATTCCATTGATTTCAATTTTTTATAAAAAATTTCAATAATAATCTCTGTTTATTAAAAAAACAACATTTAATCAAACTAAAATTGAAGGTTCTAACAAAAGAGAATTCACAATAACCAAATGACAGTTTTCGATGCTTGGACCTTTCATTGTTTAAGGCTTGCGCACAAATGTGGGGCATATAGAAACACCGAGCGCGTAGCGCGCGGTTAACAAGAAAATTATATTATTTAGAGCGCAGCGGGAGAACCAACACGCGCTTTTTTATAATTCCACAAATTGGTAAAAATTACCTTTATTGTTAAAAATATTTTATTTTGAAAAAAAGTAAATGATGCTCAAAATATTCATTTTTTGAGTGAAGTTTGACCCCGGAAAAAAATGTTTGAAAGATTTCATCCATTAACAAATTTATTTTCAAAATTAGTAACACTAAAATTGTAGCGAATTTTTTCTCATATAAATTATTATTATGAATTCTATTGATTTCAATTTCTTATAGAAAATTTCAATGATAATGTGTGTGTTTATTAAAAAAAAAAATTTTAATCGAACCAAAATAGAAGGCTTTACCAAAAGAGAATTCACAATAACCAAAGGGCAGTTGTCAATGCTCGGACCTTTAATTTTTTTAAGGATAGCGCACAAATGTGGGGCACATAGAAAGACCGAGCGAGTAGCGCCCGGTGGACGAGGCAAATATACTGTCGAGCGCGCAGCGCGAGAATCAACAGTGGCTTTTTTATAATTCCATAAACTGGTTGAAAATGAACTTTTTATTACAAAATTTTTATTTTAAAAATTAATAAATGATGCTCAAAGTATTAATCTTTTGAATGCACTTTGCCTCCGGAAATTTTTTTGAACGATTTCATCTATTAACAAATTTGTTTTTAAAATTAGAAACATTAAAATTGCAGAGAAATTTTTCGCAAATAAATGAATATTATTATTTCGGTTGATTTTAATTTTTGACAGAAAATTTGGATAATAATCTCTATTTATTAAAAAAAAACACAATTTTTAATCGAACCAAAATTAAAGGCTTTATCAAAAGAGAATTCACAATAACCAAATGACAATTGTCGATGCGTGGACCTTTCATTGTTCAAGGCTTGCGCACAAATGTGGGGCACATAGAAACACCGAGCGCGTAGCGCGCGGTTAAACAAAAAATTATATTATTTAGAGCGCAGCGGGAGAACCAACACGCACTTTTTTATAATTCCAAAAATTGGTAAAAATTACCTTTATTGTTAAAAATATTTTATTTTGAAAAAAAGTAAATGATGCTCAAAATATTCATTTTTTGAGTGAAGTTTGCCCCCGGAAAAAAATGTTTGAAAGATTTCATCCATTAACAAATTTATTTTTAAAATTAGTAACACTAAAATTGTAGCGAATTTTTTCTCATATAAATTATTATTATGAGTTCTATTGATTTCAATTTCTTATAGAAAATTTCAATGATAATGTGTTTGTTTATTAAAAAAAATTTTAATTGAACCAAAATTGAAGGCTTTACCAAAAGAGAATTCACAATAACCAAATGGCAGTTGTGCATCAAATATTTATTATTTTATCAATAATTTAAATAATTTAAACCACGGAATGGAATCAAGATTTAAAACCACCTCAAAACGTAATATACTTATAAAATTTGTTTATAACAAATAAATGTAATAATGAACAAATTATTTGAATTCTATAATTCCCAAAACAAAAATTTGAGAGAATATAAAGTTTACCTAAACATGTAATAAGCGTAAGCAGACACAATTTTAGAGCATCAAGCTCTACAGAATTTAATAAATTTTAATGCGAAAAAAAATTTTAATCAAACCAAAATTAAAGGCTTTAACGAGAGAGAATTCACAATAACCAAATGATAGCTGTCGATGCTTGGACCTTTAATTTTAAAAGGCTTGCGCAAAAATGTGGGGTGCATAGAAAGACCGAGCGCATAGCGCGCGTTGAACGAGACAAGTACATTATCGAGCGCGCAGCGCGATAACGAACATTGTTTTTTTTAATACTTTCAGAAATTGATTGGAAAATGAGTTTTTTGTTAAAAAGTTTGTATTCTAAAAATAAGTAAATGCTGCTAAAAAAAGTCATTTTTTGAATAAAGTTTGTGTATGCTTTAAAAAATTTCAACGTGTTTACTGTGAAAGTTGTGTTAATGTTCAAAATTAGAACAATCACGATAAAAAAAGTTTCGAAATCATCAGTATAAAAATCAGCGTTTTTATTCAAAATTACCAGTCGTACTTATGAAATCGTTAGATAGACGAAATGAAGCTTGTCGCTAATACTATAATATTTACAATCTTTGTCTTCCTGATTCATAATTTTGGTAAGTCAATAAAACTTATATTTATATTTTTTCATTAAAAATAGTTCGCATCGCATTAAAACAAATTTTTATTAAACATTTTATTGCAACTTGTGTTGTTTTTCCAAGAATTCAATTTTTTATTTTTATTCT
The DNA here is from genome assembly GCA_010014905.2 of Druon quercuslanigerum. NCBI lineage: Eukaryota > Metazoa > Arthropoda > Insecta > Hymenoptera > Cynipidae > Druon > Druon quercuslanigerum. The sequence goes on along the minus strand of JAAAKG020208131.1, from coordinate 19,135 downwards.
GATTTTTTAAAATTGAAAGAATATTTCCTTATCCTTTCTAAAAATTATAAATAAAGAATTTGTATATTCTTTTTCGGTAAACAACTTTTGTGAATTCATTGATTTTTGTACCCTGCGCCTTTTTTCCAAAAATTTAATTTTTTTATTTTCAGTGTTGTTATTTACAAATTAAAAAAATTGAACAATTTATTTTGAATCATCTTTTGTCGTATTTTTTACGTTTTGAGCGCAAAATAGATTATCTGCTTTTTTATTATTTTTTATGCTGATAAAATTTGAATCCGGATTTTTCAAGAAAATCCAGAAAGTTGTTATCATGATCTTGTAGGGCCTCGTAAAATTAACTAAAAATTTATCTTCTTTAAATTTTTATCATACCGAGAAAAAGTTCGTCTTTAGAGAACTACAAATAACAGCCCTGATAATTTTTGAATCTTAAAAAAAGTGGTCTACAAATTTTGGAAAATGCCCTCACTTTTTAAATTTTTGTCTAAAATGGCTTGCTAATGAATTTGACTAATTTGACTTAAGACAGAATTGTAAATCTACGATTCTATTTTAAGTTATTTAATTTTTATTTGCAAACTTTATTGTTAAATAATGTCACTTCTCTGTACACAATCTTAAAATTTAGGTCTTACGAAATTAGGATAGTTCCACATAAAAAAGATATTTTAAAATAGATTGCATAGGTGTGCAAATAAGCCTAATTTTTCCAGACTGAAGCAATAATTTACAAATACGGAATCTGTGTGGAGATGACGTGCAGCTTATACGATTGACAATATTTCCTACTTACTGTTTCAATAATGAGTAATGAGAAATTCGTCGTTTTCCACTCTAGAAATAATAAATATTTCAAAATATTTTAAATCTATTTTTAATTAATATATGATTTTTTATAAATGCAGTTAAAAAATATTTCAGATACATAACTCAAATTTTTAATTATACTTATTTATTTTCAACAATAAAATTAATTTTCTACCATAAAAGAAACCTTTTTACAAAATATTTAATTTATGAAAAAATGAGTATATTTTTGAAAAATACTTTATTCTTAAACAAAAAAGATGAAGTTTAAATAAAAAAAATTAAATTCACAACAGAAAAAAGAAATTTTATTACATAAAGATCTTTCAGTCATGAAAGAAAAAAAATGAAACTAACTTGTTAAATTTTCTGCCAAAAGACGAATTTTCTGTACAAAAATTGAATGCTTAGCAATAAAAAAATAATTTTTAACATAATAGTTAAATTTTCACCCAAAAGATAAACCTATATTTAAAAAAAGTCTTAACAAAGTAGTTTTTTGTACAAACGCAGCACAGAGGGAGAAAAAGCACATTTTTCGGTCATGAATCAAGTAAAAAAAAACTAAAAATAATTTATTAGCCGGTTAGAATAACAAAATTTTTTTAACAATGTTATAAACAAAGTAATTGACAAAAGTCATTTTTTCGTGATTTACAGTGATTTTGTGCAATAGCTTGTGGATAAAGTATCTCAAATAATGTGTGCTTACAATAACTTAAGTATAGTTAAGAATTTCCAATTATTTAAACAATTTTTAAAAACAAATGCATGATTTGAAATTTTTTTGAAGAAACGGCTGAATTTTTTTTTAAATTGCTTTTTTAATTAAAGATTTAAATATTTCTTGAAAAATTCATCTGTTTTGATAGAGAATTTGGAAATTTAGAATTTTGTTAAAAATTTGTAATATTTGGTAAAAAAATAAACTTCTTAGTCGAAAATTCATCTTTTTATTTAAGTATTCAATTTTACGGTAAAAAATTTCTTCTTGTTTGGTTAAAGATTCATTTTTTAAAGAGAAAATTCGATTGTACCATTTTTGATACAAAAGTAATATTTTTGAAGAAAATTGATATTTTTTGGTTGAAAATTCAATTTTTTCTTTGAAAAATCGTATTTTTTGTTAGGAAATAATTCTTTGCGGTAAAAATTCATCTTTTTCATTTAATTCAAAAATTATCATATTTTGCTGAAAATTCGTTTTTTTTGTAGAAAATTAATTTTCTTTTTTGAAAAATCATCTTTGTGCTTGAGAATGAAACTATTTAGTTAGACATTTATTTTTTTTTTTTTGTTTAAGATTAACTTCTTTAATTAAAAATTGATCTATCCCACTTATACTGGAAAACTGAAATCTTTAACTAAAAATTGATATTTTTGTGTTAAGAATTCAATTGTTTGTTAAAAAAATCGTCTTTTTTATAGAAAATTAATCTTCGTGGTTGAAAAATCATTTGTTCGGTCGAAAGTTAATTATTTATTATTAAATTCATCTTCCTTAGCAAATTTTTAACTAATTTATTTGAATTTTAATTTGTCGTTGTTGAATATTAATTATTTTAACTAAAAAATTAATTATCCTATTTCTGAATGCATATTCATATTTTTAATTCAAAATTTATCTTTTTTAAATGAAAACTTTACTATTTTTTAAAAAATTCTTGTTCTTATTATAAAATTAAACTTTTTGGTTAAAAACTGATCTTTTTAATTGAGGAATTATCTATTTTGTTAAGAAATGATTAAAAATTTAACTGAGCTATGTTAGGATGAAAATTTATACTTCAACTGAAAATTATTTTATTTTTAGCTGAAAATTCGCCTTATTTGTAGAAAATTAATATTCTTTTTTGAAATCTTATGTATATGTCTTATGTATTCAATCTTGAAGTCTTATCTGGGTTGAAAACTAAACGTTTTTTTTTTGTAGAGAATTCATAATATTTAATATATTTACGGAATTAATGGACTTCACGGGGTTTATAGAATTCTAGAATTCATGGAATTCACGGTATTAATTTAATGCACGAAATTCATAGATTTCGCACAATTCATGGAATTCATAGAATACACGGAATTCATGAAATTTTGCAAGTTAATGAAATTTAATAAAATCAAAGAATTCACAGGATTTATGGAATTCAGGGATTCCCGCGAATTCCTTAAATGCCGCAACTTCCTTGAATTCGAAGAATTTCGTGAATTCCGAGAATTCCTTGAAATCCGTGAATTCTTTCAATTCCTTCGATATCATGAAATCCTTAGATTCCTTCGATTCCATGAAGTCCGCGACTTCCGAGAATTCCATGAATCCAATGAATTCTGTGAATGACTTCAAATCCGTAAATTCCATGAATTCCGCAATTTCATTAAATTACTTAAATTCCGATAATTTTCGGATTGCATAAAAGTTTTGAATTCTGGACGTGACACGATTTTGGTGATTTCCTTAAATCGATTCAATATCGTAATTACAGTAAATTCCCCGAATTACTTGATCTCCATCAATTTCTTGAATTCCTTGCATTTCTTGAATTCTGTGAATTACTTGAAATTCTTCGATTTCATGAATTTCGTGAATTCTGCGAATCCCATGAATGCGATTAATCTCATAAATTCCGCAAATTCCTCTAATTCTGTGAATTCTGTAAATTTTATGAATTCCACGAATTTCATTAATTAAGTATATTCCGTTAATTCAGTTAATCCAATGCACTTCTTGAATTTCTTAAATTACATTAATTTCGTCACTTTCGTGAATTTCGTAAATTCCATGAATTCCGAAAATTCTTAGAATTCTAATGGAATGAATTTCGTGACTTCCGTCATTTTCGTGAATTTCATTAAGTCCTTAAATTCCATGAATTTCGTGAATTCCGCAAATTTCGTCAGTTCCTAAAATTCCATGAATTTTGTTTCTTCCTTCAATTAAAAAAATTTCCCGAGTTCCGTAACTTCCTTGAATTCCAAGAATTTTGTGAATTCCTTGAAATCCGTGAATACCTTCAATTCCTTTAATTCCATGACTTTCGCGACTTTCGAGAATTCCATGAATCCGATGAATTCTGTGAATTACTTCAGTTCCGTAAATTCTAGAAATTCCGCGAATGCCTTAAATTACTTAAATTTAGATAATTCCTTGAATTGCATTAATTCCGCAATTCCTTTAATTTCGCGAATTCCTTTATTTTCATAAATTCTGCAAATTTATTTAATTCATTCAATTTCGCGAATTGCATGAATGCTGTGAATTCCGGACGTTTCACGATTTTCGTGATTTCCTTAAATTCCGTCAATATCACGATTACAGTCAATTCGTTAAATTCTTTGATTCCCGTCAATTTCTTGAATTCCGTGTATTTCTGGAATTTCGTGAATAACTTGAATTCCTTCGATTTCATGAATTCCGTGAATTCCGCGAGTCCCTTGAATGCCATGAATTCTGTAAATTCCTCAAATTCCATGAATTTTGTAAATTTTATGAATTCCGTGAATTTCGCAAATTTCGTGAGTTCCTTGAATTCCATGAATTCCCAATTTTCCTAAATTTTGCGAATTCCTTGATTTTAATCAATTCTGCTTATTCCTTTATTTCCTTGAATTACTTAAATTCTATAAGTTCTGTGTATTCCTTCAATTCAGGAATTCTGTGAATTCCTTGTATTTCATTAATTTCGCGCATTTCATTATTCACATAAATTTCTAAAATTTCTTTCATTTCATGAATTCTACGAAGTCGGTGATTTTTGTGAATTCCTTTAAGTCCTTGAATTCCATTAAATCCTTAAATTCCATAAATTCAATCAATTTCGTAAGTTCCCTGAATTCAATGAATTCCGAGAATTTTGTACATATCATGAATTCCATGAGTTCCGTGAATATCATGAATTACGTAAATTTCATGAATATCGTGAATTCCGGGACTTCCTTGAATTCGATGAATTCCTTAATTTCCATTAATTCCGTGTTTTCCTAGTGTAAAATTTTTGCCTTATAAATGCTCACGATAATCATTGAAAACATTTTTACTTTTTAAAACTGTGTATCTATAACAAATTTTATAATATTTAGGGGTTGATTTTGGGTGGTTTTCACATTCTTTAAAGGGAGAAAACTTTTTAGTGGTACTTTCGACACTAGATTCAGTGATAATCATTGAAAAAATTATTACATTTCAAAATTGTGTATCTTCAGCGAATTTTTTCAATATTTAGGGGTTGGTTTTGGCTGGGTTTCACATTTAATAGAGGGACGAAACTCTTTATATGTACTTTCTGTACTTAATTCAGCAAAAACCATTGAAAACATTTTTACTTTAAAATTGTGTATCTTAAACGAATTGTATAATATTCAGGGGTTGGTGTTGGGTGGGTTCCACATGCACTAGAGGAATGAAACTTTCAATTGGTACTTTCTGCATTTAAGGAAACGATAATAATTGAAAAAATTTTACTTTCAAAAATTGTGTATCTTTAACGAATTTTATGATATTTAGGGGTTAATTTAAGGTGGGTCCTACAGGAAATAGAGAGATGAAACTTCCTAACGGTACTTTCGGCACTAAATTCAGCGCTAATTATTAAAATATTTTGACTTTTCAAAATTTTCCCTTTTTAACGCATTTCATAATATTTAGGGGCTGATTTGGGGTGGGTTCCATATGCGCTACAGGAGAAAAACTTTTTAGTAGTACTTTCGGAACTAAATTCAGCGATAATCATGAAAAACATTTTTACTTTTCAAAATTGCCTCTTTTTAACGATTAGAGGGATGAAACTTTCTAGCGGTACTTTCGGCACTAAATTCAGGGCTAATTTTTAAAAGTATTTTGACTTTTTAAAATTGTCTATTTTTAACGAATTTTAACGTATTGAGGGGTTGATTTGCAGTGGGTTCCACATGCGCTACAGGAGAGAAACTTTTCACTAGTACTTTCGGCACTATATTCGACAATAATTATTGAAAAAAATGTTTACTTTTCAAAATTGTATATCTTTAACGAATTTTAGAATATTTAGACAATATACGTATCGGACTGTACATCTGGATAGCAGTGATTTTTTTTGATCTGATCTCCCGATTTTCTGCTGTGTGCAGATATCGGTTAGCTACGCTGTGTGTGGCGAAAACGCGCAATGGCGTCAAGTGAGAACGAGACTGCGTGCCTCTAGTTCAACTTTTCGTGGCGTGTTAATTGTGGGTTGTGTGCCAAAGTGACTGTGTGTCTTAGTTTTCAGTGCTGTGTGGCAAAGAGACTTTGCCTTAACGAATTCGACTGTGTACTTTGAATTCTGATATGACCGTGTGCCTACAAATTTTCGGCGATAAAACCAGCATTTTGAAGAGCAGTGTCTCCCCCACCCCCGCGAATGCAGCGCTAATGGTAGCGTGTTTTGGAATTTAATTTATAGCATTAAAAATTGAGTTACCATTCACGAGAAGTTATCAACCAGTGAATCAAAGTAGTTATCGTGAGAGTGAAATTTCGTGACGAGGTTGTTGAGCGATCAGCTGATAGTGACAACACATAATGAAGGATTTAAATGATTTTACATTCGTGCAGCTAAGAGAGATTCTCAATGCAAAAGATTTCTTAGCAACAGGAAATAACCCCGATTTGATCTTAAGGTTGGAGGAAGCTTGTCCTGATGGCGGTTGGATGGAAGCAGTAAATATGTCTCTTGAACCTGACCCTGTTCATATCGTGGTGGTGTCCCAGCATCTACTCCCTGGTAAAATCTGTACTGAGGTCAAAGCCATTGCCAATTTAGCTGACCGACAACTTCAGGAGCAAGTAACAGAAGTCGACATGATGAGACGAGAGATGAACTTATTGAGAAGGGAGCGAGATCTGCTTCAAAGTAAGATAGAACTCCTTCAGCGTGAAACTCATCCAGAGTCGCCGTCTCGAGAAAGCTCAGCGAGTTCTCGCCCAAATTTCAGTATCAGTGGCATCAGTGATCTCCTAAGCGAGTTTAATGAAAGTATTCAAAAATTCTCCGAATGGGAACAACAAGTCCTACATCTTAGTTCCACTGCGAATTAGATGACAACCTAGCTAAGATATTAGTTAGTTCCAAACTGAGAGGCATCGCCTAAGAATGTTTGCACTCAAAATCGGAACACACAGAACTAAAGATAAGCGATCCACTTGCAGAATTGAAAAAGATGTTTGATCATCGCCCAACGAGGCTAGAACGTCTACGTTTTTTTTAAGAAAGGAAATGGCAGAGAAATGAGTTATTTAACCAATACTACCATAATAAGCTGTTCCTCGTAAACCAGGTTCTAGTAGAGAAAAATGAGATCGTCGACTATCTGATCGACAGCATTCCAGACGCGCAACTGAGAAACCAAGCTCGCATGAGAAGTTTTGGTTCCGGCACTGATCCAGAATTGAAGACCAAAGAAAAAATTGGCTATAAGGAAAATGTCCCAGGAATTTCATCACCTGCTACAATTGTAAGAAAACCGGGAATACCGCTCAACAATGCCGGCTGCCGAATAAATTGGAGTTCTACGAATGCAAGCAAACTGTACATCTGGCAAAAGATTGCCCTATTAAGAAGGCATCAGCCAAGTTTGTCGGTGAAGCTTCTACAGAGAACAAAATGTTAGGTAAAATAAACGTAAGCATAACACTAAAAGGTGAGGCTTATAACGATGTAAATTTTCTTATCATACCAAATAACATAATGATGTCATCAGTGCCATCAGCCAAGACGTCTTCATTAAATTCAGTTCAGATTTGGAAAAAGTAGGCAGAGAAGATGAATCTGAAAGTTTGGAAGTTACGGCTAATGAACTTACTAACGTTGATGTTTGTCTCGTTGATGAAAAAAAATTTCCTGAAATGAGTATTAATCCTAATATTCCACATGAAACAAAAATTAAACTTCTTAAAGAATTGAAAGCAGATTATTTAGAATGCGAAAAATCAGAGATGTCAGAAACGAAAATGAAATTAATTTCGACCGATGATAAACCGTTCTATTTTTCACCTAGATGATTATCGTATGACTAGAAATCAAAACTGGAAAAAATTGTAAATGATTTGATTTACGAATTTGCGTCGACTGTAGAACATTAAATAAAATAACACTGCAAGACAACTAACCCCCACCCTTAATCGATAACCACATAGATGCTCTAGAGTGTAAAAATAAGTTTAGTTCACTCGATCTGAAGGACGGTTTCTACCATACTGACCATATGTAAAGATGACTTTTGGCCTCAAGACGGCCCCAGCGACATTTCAAAGATTTATCAATTAATAGGTAATTTTTTATTTTAAATCTACAAAAATGAATTTTTTACAACACCTCGCGGAGACGGGAAGGCGTCCTTATGATTGGTCACAAAAATAATTTTAAGGTAAAGCCCAACCCCTTTCACAACGTCTTCTGGGGTGGGAAGGCACCCTTGTGATTGGTCTCCAAAATAATGTAGAGTTAAACCCCTACCCCTTTTCCATCTTTCCAATTTGCAGGGTTAGCTGAGTTAAGCAAAAAAAAACTTGATTTTTTATGGTTTTCCCATGATTTCACCATGAAAATCAAATTTGAGCCAATTTTTGCTATCATATTCGTAATCAGCGAATCAAAATATATAAGTATACATAGATCGAAGATTACAGGAAATGCCCCCTTTTCGGAAGTTTCTCCATTTCTTTAAATTAATAATAAAGCTATTTTCCGAAAATACCTATGAAAGCGCTACAAATCTTTTTTGCAGAATCACGTGGTCAACCAAGTCATTCAGAAGAAAATAATAACAATTATAATCAACAACCTCATAATCAACAACCTAATAATCAACAACCTAATAATCAACAACCAAATAATGCGAAACATGAAATTCGAAATCCAAAGTGGAACATGAACTCTCTTGCTTTCGAGTATGCACCGATTATATTATTGGAAAGAGATCCTACTTCCGGCAAAAACTTGAAAAGACACGTATTTACAAAGGGTGCAACTGGTGAAATTGAACACAAAATACTACCAGGTTCGATAAATTGGACACCAGGACCCCCAGTCAATCCTTAAATCTCATGAAAAAACAATACAAATATCAAAATATATGTAATTTTTCTGAATAAAAACTTAAGCATAATTGAATTTATTCTTACTTAATTAAATAACTTAACCCTGCGGTGACATGGTAAAGGGTCTGACTTTGAGAGTCCTGGGCAGGTTCCTAGTGACAAGACACAATTTCGCTTTACTCGGCGAATTTCACAATTGCGAACCTGAACCGACACAAACAGAAGGTCTCTTTAGGCCCTTCTTTCATCAATCATCTAGCTAGACGTTACGAAATTTAACTATGCGTTAGTTAAACTCTGCATTTTAACACAGACTGACAGGCAGTTAACTCCGAATAGCGCATAGTTGACCTTAAGGGGATTCATCAGAGTTATAAAAAGGAATGTAAAATTCTGTCTGCAATTAAAAATATTTTTCTCTAATTTTTTGCATACTTTATCTAAATATTACTCTCTCGGCTTTGACAAAGTTGGTTTTTGGATAAAATTATTAAATTTTGTTTAATAATCAAATTGGTGAGAACAATAGAGAAACATTACAGTGACGCTCAGTGTAGCCGCGTGTGGATTCTCACAGCACTCTCCAGCGACCCTTGCAGAACTCCCGATGCAGACTCCCTGGAGCGTATTGATTTGCTCGTAAATAATTTTTGTGAGATGCAGACCATTTACAAAGACTGAAATCAGGAATGTATGGTTTGATTCATTTTTGATAATAGAGATATTTAAAATAAAAGTAAAGTTTTAGTATATAATTTTTACTCGATATTCAATTACATGTAAGTTAAATAAGGGTATTTGAAATACACAGAAACTTTCATTATAAAAATTATAGCCAATATAAAATTACACAGCCTTAAGGAAAATAATCGATTTATTTACTTAATATAAGAAAAGTAGAATTTAGTCTTAATGTAATTTGACATCGTAAGAAGAATTAACCAGTTAATAATATTCATTAATGACTTCACAATACTAACATAATTAAACAATGATTTTTATTGGAATATTCCAATAATATAGGATTTTGTTTTCAATAAAAAAAAATGTAATCAATTTATGTTACTTAATTAAAAACAAATACATTGAAACATCAAAATTAATAATAATCTTCTAAACTAATCACAGAAAAACTTAAAACATATGCATATAAAATTTTAAAGATTGACTTCCAGTGGAAAATTTGTTCCTTGATGCTTAAGGATAACTTTAACCAAATTAAAGCCAAATCCTTCTGTCTGTTTAAAAGATAGAAGGGATTTTTCATGGCCGCGTGCGCACTCGAATCGAGTCGACCGTCGTCCTCGTACAGACCACAGTATTCTAGAATAGGATTTAATCGTTTATAATAGACCACAGGTCGTATTTCTCAACCGATTTTTAAGTTCTTTTTTTATAAATGTTCATAATTATATTTCAATAGAATTTTGCTTCACGATTTTTTAATGTCTGTCAGCAATTAACAATGTATAAACAAATAAAAAGACAAAATTTGCCATTTTAGATTTGTGAGTTTGTATCTCAAGAAAACATACAGAAAGAGACTTACTATCAGCTAAAATTATTAAAACTCAACATTTCTCTTCACAATGAGATATAGAATATAAATGAAATATTATTTTCCAATAATCACACCGATAAGCTTTTGGCTCTAATTATGATTTTTTTATATTTTTTAAATGCAAATTGTTAATAATATGTAAAAAAACTGCTTCATGCTCATAATTATAAATGCTTACATGAATCGTTTAAACAATTTATTATTATTGTTAAAAGTCGGTTAAGAAATACGACCTATGGGCCATTATGAAGAATTAATTCCTATTTTAGACTACTGTAGTCGGAACGAGGTTGCTGAATGACTCTAGTCGAGTGCGCGCACGGCCATAAAAATTGCTTGTATCTTTTGAATAAACAGAAGGATTTGGCTGAAATTTTGTTAAAGTTTTTCTTCAATGTCCAGAATAAACTTTCCCATGGGAAGATTTCCGTCAGCAAAACTTCCCTTTAGGCTCTTTTCCGTCAAAGTCTGAGGACACGATTTCTGAGGGTAATGGTTTGCAATTATTTTCATGTTTTAAATATCTGGAAAAAAATCTATTTTAATACATAACTGTCATCGGTAGAGCTTTTACTAGTTGGAAAAAACAAGGTAATTTCTATGAGCAAAAGACGAGTTTTCGCGAGCTTAGTTTTAAAAGTCATTGATTCCGGTACAATAAAAATGTCCGGTTTTTAATTTTTAATAAAAAAGTGAACTTCCCAAGTTGGTAATTAGCGGAAATTTTTCCGCGTTTCGACAACGCACGGGGTACCTTGTCCGAGTGCTAAGGACATTATGGAATCCACACGCTCATTTTGCGATAAAAATGCATCTGTTTGGGTAGAAAACTCTTCGTTTTTCTGTGAAAAATTAATTTCTTTAACTGAAAATTTAGAAGAAAATAACGTTTGATAATAAAAATTAACCTATTGAATTTTTTGTTAAACTTCTTTATTTTGTTAAAAATTCGTGTTTTTGGTAGAGAATTAATATTTTTTGTTAGAGATTCTTCTTTTTGATTGAAATTTGATGTTTTTGATTTAAAGTTCAAGTATTTAGATGAAAATTTGACCAAAATGTGGTAAACTCGTCTTTTGACCTAAAAATTAAACATTTTGAATACTATTATTTTTTTTTATTTTCAAATTAAAGAAAATCAATTATTACAAACGAGCTTAGGATATACGAGGTCTGGCTATCAAATAACGAGACTGGTTACGAAAAAGGGTTTTATTATAAAAATTATTCAATATTCGAATGATCCCCTTTAATATACTCCCCTCCCCTCGCCACACACCTTTCCATAGGTTTTTTCCATTGATAGAAGCAGTGCTGGAACTCTTCTTTGGTGAGGGCCTTTAGGAGCTCTGCCGTTTTTTGCTTTACTGCTTCCATCGACTTAAATCGGGTCGCTTTCAAAGCAGATCTAATCTTCGGAAACAAAGAAAAGTCGCACGGTGCCAAATCTGGCGAGTACGTCGCGTGCTCGAGCACTGGAGTGCGTTTATCGGCCAAATACCGCTTCACAGATAGCGCGGTATGGGTAAGTGCGTTTTCTTGGTGCAAAATCTACGAGTTGTTCTTCCAAAACTCGGGCCGTTTCTTACGAACTCATTCTCGCAGTGTTGCCAAAACTGACAATTAGTAAGTCTGGTTAACAGTCTGACCCTCTGGTACCCATTGAGTCATCACGATACCGCTAATGTCGAAAAAACGATCAACATTGCCTTGAATTTTGATTTGGACATCCTTGCGTTTTTCATTCTGGGCGTTTCAGGCGTCTTCCAATGCATCGATTGCCGCTTTGTTTCAACCTTCTTCTAACCTTTCAAGGAAATCTGAGCTGACCTGTTGACGCAAGAGCTTTTGGTCAGGAGTCAGGTTTTTTGGCATCAGCTTCGCACAGACTTTTGTCATGTGTAATTCCTTCTGTAAAATTTTTCTAACCGTTTCTTTATCGGCGTTTACAGCCTCGGCAATCATCCCCATGCTCATTCGTCGATCTGCACGCACAATTTGGTTGATTTTGGTCACTGTTTCCGTAGTTGAAACAGTGACAGGGCGACATGGGCGCTGGTACGAAATAGAGAATTATCCCCATAGGCCTTTTGCAACAATTTATAACACTCAGTCGAAGTATTTTTCAATTTAACGAAAAATTTGAGATTGATACGTTGCTCCTGTTTATCGTCACACATGGTTTTCAGCACGAGACAAAAACACGTTCGTTTCAGACCGCTACTGCACAAATACTATAATAGTGACGAAATAGTGTTTTGGTACGTGAATAAAGACGATTTCCAGATACCCAATGCACTACTCGTTTTTTCTCCCAACCCTCTAGGGCGCCTTATAGGCGCGTAGTCTCGTTATTTAATAGCCAGACCTCGTACGGACGATGGTAGGATCTCTCTGCTTAACAAGCTATCGGACCGAGCAGTTGCTGGTTAAGCGGATTTATTAAATTTATAAAAAGGGATGTAAGATACTTATCGCAATTTTGAATATTTTTGTCTGAGTTCTTGCATACGTCATCCAAATATTACTATCTCGGTTTGGACGAAGCCGGCTTTTGTATAAAAAGTTTATATTTTGCTTAATAAGCAATTTTTAAGAGAGCAAGATAGAAAAATTGCAGTGACGCCCAGTATAGCCGCGTATGGATTCTCGCAGCACTCTCCGTCGTCCCTCGTAAAACTAACGTGGCAGACTCCCTTGAGCGAAATAATCGCTCGTAAATAATATCCCTTTTATTATTATGAGATGCAGACCAGTTACAAAAACAGAAATCAGGAAGGTTATTTAAGAAATTAAAAAAATAAGAAATTGAAAAAAGTATTCATAAAAATCGGGTAATATTTGCAGTAATAATGATAACATTGAACTATACCCGAACGTGTACCCTTTGCTGAAAACTTGCCATCTACTCCCTCAATCTGAATGTGTATTTAATTAAAAAGTCCTGATTAAGCAGTCTTATTAAATTCGATTAATAAGGCTTACTAAATTAAGTATTAGTTTTCTCGTTAATCTTACGAGAAAATCTTACTAAAGCAGTTAGTAAACAACTTCGCTCGATAAATATTATCATTTTCATTTTATCCACTTAAATTTCAAATAGTAAACATTAATTGAAATGAAAAGATTCTGCTAAAATGTAGATTTTCTAGAATTAGTTAAAAACTTCTAATTCATGAAGTTTAAACAAATACAAGTTCGAAGTTATAAAATATTAAAAGTGCAAATTATTTAAATGTTTCAATGAACATAATTTTTTTAAGCTTTAAATTCTTCGAACTTTCAATTGAAATAACGGATAATTGTTTTATTTTTTAAATATGGAATATTTAATAAGTAATTATGTTAAAACTTTCATTTTCTGGAATATATTTCAAACGAAATAAGGATATTCAGAAATTATTATTAAAATTTTTTAAATATATCAAATTGAAAATATTTTTATATTTTCAATGGCAATAATTGCTTGAGGCTTTTTATGTTGTCAACTGTTTCATTAATTTTTATTTGATTAATTTTGAAAACAATATTGAATTACATAAAGACTCAATTTAAAATGCTTGAAATTAAGTAACATTTACAATAAAAGTTTACTTTCTCTTTGCAATACCTGTATGAAATGATTGTGAAGTGAAATCAGTATCTATGTTCAATTTTAAAATTATAAGTTAATAATTTCGATATTTCTCGAAATTATTTTTCAAGGTTATTAATAAATTAAAAGTATATAATTACTGTTTCAAATTTTCAGAAATGAAATTTTAAATTTGAAAAAAGACACTAAGCAAAGATTATTTGAATGAATCAGTAGAAGTTATAGTCAAATGCTTCTTATATTGTGAAATAATTTATTAATTATTAGCTAAATAATTTTTTCAAATTAATAAATTAAATAAAGATTAAAATATAGTTTCTTAAAATAATTTGACATAAATTGATTATTTATTCAAATGTTATATAATAGAATATAGGATATAATTTGCATAATAAAACTTTATGTATGTTAAAACATCCCTACTTCAATTACATAATTTTTTTAATGATTCTAATATTGTGAAATGGGTTCTTTCATTTAATTTTTAGAATTATTTCTCAATGTGTTTTAATTTTTTTTAATATAAAGCGTTTATAATAAATCAAATTTTAATAAATGAAAATTAAAATTAAAAATAAAAAGTAGCATAAAAATGATTTCAATGTTCAAATGAAAATAATAGTTTCATTTTTTTACGTTATGAATACATTAATTAAATTATGCCTACTTTTTTCTAAATATTAAATTACATTAATATTGAATTGTAATGTCTTATAATTGAATAAGATAAATTTTTTATTCACTTCAATTTTATTTTATTTAATATTGGCCATAAATTTGCGAATATATTTTTATTTTGCCTGGAATAGTTTTCAAAATTATAAATTACTCAAATTTTCTGAAAAACGTAGAAAAAAAATTTGAATGATTCACTGAAAATCATTCTTTAATACTCTTTATGTCATATACTTATTAATTACTTATTACCTGATTATTTTTTTTACAAAATTATATAAAATAAAGACACAATTTTAATTTTTCTCGATTAAATAACAGAAATAATAACTATTCTTGTTATATAATTTTTTAAATAGATAAAAATAATTTTTTCATGCTTTTAATTTTATTAAGTCATTAATTAATTATAAACTGAAATAAATTTATATTAATTATGTATTTTTTTCAAGTTTGCGTGATGTTGTGAAATGGGTATCTGAGTTTAATTTTCACAAATATATTGTAAGTTTTCTTAAATTAGTTTAAAATGTTATTACAAATTCTAATTTTTATACAAATATGTAAAGTAGAATAAATATATAATAATTAAAATATGTGAAAAAATTGATGAAAAAACGGGAGAAACAATTTCTTTATAGTAAAAATATTAATGTAAAAGGAATACCAGTTAAATATAAATTACTCCGTAGATCCATAGATTTCGAATGCTTTCAATTTATTTATGATTACTAATTTTTTGTAAATAAATTTCGAAGTTTTTTATACAAAATTTGAAGATTTGCATCCCATCTAGTTGAAAATTATTGTTATTTAATAGTTAAAATTTTTTGAAAAATCAATTTTAAGCGCTTTAATCAGTTTTCAATTTTTTATGGCTCTTATTTTAAAAATTCTAATTTACAAGTATTTCAATTTTTAACGATTTTAATTTTTTCTGTTTTTTAAATTTCAATCTGAAATATTTTTTTAGAGATTATACAATTGAAAAACATACATTTAAATTCTTAACGCTTTTGATTTATTTATAATTATTAATTTTTTGTAAATAAACTTCCAAGTTTACGATTCAAAATTTGAAGACTCAAATCTCATCGAATTAAAATTTATTCTTAGTTAATAGTTAAAAATTTTCGGAAATTAAATTTTAAACGCTTTAATGAGCTTTGAATTTTTATTGATCTTATTTTCGAAATTTCAGTCGACAAGAATTTCAATATTTAAAGTTTGAAAATAAAATATAGTTTGAAGAAAACTGTCGATTCTTTTACAAAATAGATTAATTTTTTACCAAATAGCTAAATTTTCATTTAACAATTAATTTCTTAGAAAAAGGATTTCCAGAGAACAGTAACATTTTTTAAAACAGAGACAAATTTTGAATTAATATTTAGAATTTACAACTAAACAAATTATTTTCAACGTAAATGTTACCCACAAAGACTAATTTTAAATAAAGTTTAAATTTCAACCAAAAAGATTACTTTTCGACAAAAATGTTTAATTTTCTATTAAGTAGAGTAATTTTCAAACAAACAGTTTAACGATTGAATAAAAAAAATTAATTTTTTACCAAAAAGAAAAATTTGTCACCTAAAAAGATGATTTTTGAACAAAAAATATAAATTTTTAATTAAGTTGTTGAACTTTGTACCAGGTTATTAAATATTTAATGAACAGGGATCAAGTTTCAATAAAAAATCATTTAATTACATTTTCAGTTAAGAAATTAAGATTTTAGCAAAAAGAACAAATTTCCAATTATATTGCTAAATTTTCAGACCAAAAATGATTTTTTTTTACCAAAAACCTGCACTTACAAAAAAAAAAAGAATTTCTAACAATAACAAATTTCAAATATAATAATATTATAATATAATATTTTGCTAAGGTATGATAAAAAATAAATAAAAAATTTCTAATTGTTACTAAAATGTGTAGATTAAAAAAATGTAGTAAATTTTAAATCTTTTACAAATTCGAAACACATAGAATAAATTTATACCGTTACGCGGAAGTTTTATTTTTAAAGACAATCATTTGTCTAGTTTCCGCTTTATTAAGTGAAATTTAGGTAAGTTTATAAACAAGTCTGAAGCAAATCAATAAAAAATTCAAAAATGCATAGTCATGAAATTATTTTTTTTTTGCGGACTTCTAAAATGAAAAGATAAATTTAAAAATTTTAATTTCAATCTTTTAGAATCAGATTTAAGGAAAAAATTATTTTCAACAAATTATGTCAACTTTAAATAATATAGTTGCATTTTTAACAAAAAAGATAAATTTTTAATTAAAAAGTTAAATCCAAAGTAAAAAATTTAAAGGAATATCAAAAAAAAATAACAACCGTGAATAAATTTAACAAAATAGTTACATTTTTAACAAAAGAAATATATTGTTGTTGGTTAAAAATTCTTCTTATTTGGTTAAAAATTATTCTACTTGTTCAAAAATTATTTTTTTTTGATGTCCAACTATTCGTTTGGCAATTATTCTAATTAGCTTTAAATTAAACAATTTCATTAAAAATTATCCTTTCAGGTAAAAAAATTCAACTTTGTATCAAAAGATTTCTTTCGTGAAATATTCTTCATTTTAATTACAAAATTTTAGTTTTGTTTAAAACTATTGTATTTATGTTTTTTTAAATGACAATTTTTAACTTTTGGTAGAAAATTTAAAAATATTCTTCAAATTTCATTACTTTCTGTTAAAAATTCCTATTTAAAAAAAATCCAGCTTTTTTTTAGAAAAATATTTTTTTCGTTAAAGTTCTCATTCTAAACTTAAAATTGATCTATTTCGTTTTTATTTTAAAAAATTTAGGTCTTTTATTGGAAATTCTAACTGCTTGGTTGAAAATGAATGTTTTCCTTCGTTATAAATTAATTGAATTTTGTCTCTTAATATACAAATAATCTTCTTGGTTTAAAATTCATCTTTTTAGTTAAAAATTAATCTTTTTTTTTTAATTTCACTATTTTGTAAAAAACTTCCTTTTTTGTGTTTGTTAAGAATAAATCTTTTCTACTCAAGATTTTACTATTACAGTTCAGAATTTAATTTTCTTTTTTTAGAAATTCAAATAACTGTTCAAAAATGAATCTACTTTGTTTAAAATTAAACAACGTTGTTAGTAGTTATCCTTTTTTGGTTAAAATTTAAAATATTTTTATCAAATTAATTTTTGAAACCTCCAACTATTTGTTTGGAAATTATTTTACTTAGTTTTTAATTAAACAATTTCATTAAAAATTATCCTTTTAGGTAAACAAAATTCAATTTTGTATCAAAAGATTTCTTTCGTTAAATATTCTTTATTTTAGTTAAAAATTTTATAGCTTTGCTCAAAACTATTGTTTTTATGCTTAAATATTTATGTTTTTTCAAATGGAAATTTTTAACTTTTGGTAGAAAATTTAAAAATATTCTTCAAATTTCATTATTTTCTGTTAAAAATTCCTAGATAAAAAAATCCAGCTTTTTTTTAGAAAAATATTTTTTTCGTTAAAGTTTTATTATATCTTTGAAAATTTGTTCTTTTTTTGTGAAAATTAATTTTCTAAACTTAAAATTTATCTATTTCATTTTTATTTTAAAAAATTGAGGTCTTTTATTGGAAATTCTAACTGCTTGGTTGAAAATGAATGCTTTCCTTCGTTATAAATTAATTGAATTTGTTAACAATTTGTCTCTTAGTATACAAATAATCTTCTTGGTTAAAAAATTCAACTTTTTAGTTAAAAATTAATCTTTTTTGATATTAACTATTTTTTAAAAAACTTCCTTTTTTGTTTTTGTTAAAAATAAATATTTTCTACTAAAGATTTTACTATTACAGTCCAGAATTTAATTTTCTTTTTTTAAAAATTCAATTTACTGTTCAAAAACGAATCTACTTTGTTTAATATTAAACCATTTAGTTAGTATTTATCCATTTTTTGGTTCAAATTCCAAATATTTTTATAAAAAGTTCCCTTTTTATTATGCATTTCACTTTTTTCAACACGTCTTTTCTGGTTGACTTAACCTGTTTTTTGTTTAAAATTAATCTTTTTATATCGACAGTACATTTTTCCTTTCGAATTAAATTATTTTCGCTAAAAATTAACCTACTTTGTAGAAAAATCAACAGTCTATTCTAGGTGTTTTGATAAAATTTTGGCCTATTTCCGTATAAAATAAATCTTTGTCTTTAAAAATTTATCTGCTTGATAAAAAATTATTTGAGTTTAAAATTTAAATATATTTAAATAAATCAAAGACGATACATTCTAATCAAGGAAACTTGAAAGGAAACTTTAAAAATATGAGAAAAATATTGATTTTTCTCATATTTTAAGAGTTTCCTGAGTTTGCTTTATTTGTATTTGTATTTATTAAGAAAAAGTTCCAAGGGCTAAATAGCCCTATATGGAACAGGCGATACATATTACAA
>JAAAKG020208120.1:0-22835 GCA_010014905.2 Druon quercuslanigerum | reverse complement strand
CCGTTGAAACATGATGGTGTCAAATTTCCGACAATTCTAATACTTTCTCAATCATAAATGATGAGAATGTAAAAAGATAAGAGTAAAATCAACGCGATTAACATGAGATTCCTGCGCATAATATGCGGGAAAACTCTGATGGAAAAAGTCAGTAACGAGATAATCCTTAAAGAATGAGGTGCGAAAGAAACGCTAGTTGACACATGGGAAAGAAATAGGTTAAGATGGTGCTGGCATGTTAAGAGAATGAAGGATGGACGACTAACGAAACAAGTATATCAAGGTAAAGTAAATGGCAGGGTGCCCAGAGGCAGACCGCGGAAAGAATGGTTAGAATGTGTGAATGACACCCTAGTTAGAAGGGACATAAGAAGCCATAGAAACGCGAGAGCCTGCATGAAAAAAATCCATAGACGTTAAAGAAGCTAGAGAAATATGCCAGGACAGAAATGTACGGCGAAAAATAGTTAATAAGAAGAGTGTCAGTAGAGTGAATAACGCCTGAAACAAAAGACCTTGGATACTAATGGACCCAAGTGGGGAACCTCACATGACGACTTTGTGAGGATCTTCACTTGGGGTGATTGCTAGAGAGATTGATCAGCAACCTTTGTCGGAGCAGTGTTACGGCATAAACGTGATATTTAGATAAATAACATAAGAATTCTAGATCAATCTAAAAATTTTATAACCCCTTTCTCGCACTAGTCCCCTCCCCACCGAGTGAGTCACGCCTACCCCGAAAGGGAAACAGCTTAATGATGTAAAAATAATAATAATAATAATAATAATAATAATAATAATAACCAAATGACAGTTGTCGATGCTTTAACCTTTCATTTTAAAGGATTGCGCACAGATGCGTGGGGTAAATAGAATTACCAAGCGCGTAGCGCGAGGTCAATGCGTCATCGAACGCGCATCAAACAAAGATATTATTGACATATTATTTTTATATTATTATTATATTGACAAAGATATTATTGAGCGCGCAGCTCAAGAACCAACAGTCGCGCGCCCTAGGGGCGCTCAAGCTTGGGATCGATGAGAATGTGCCCGCGCGACAGGCAGGTTTTTTTTATTTTGGTTTAATAAGTTAATTACAATTATTTCAATTTGGCTTAGTAAAAATCAGATTAAGTTTGGCGTCTAATAAACACCTTTTTCTGTTATAAAATTGTTTATAATTTGTTTTAAACCAGGTCCCGTGCAGAAATTTCCCCATATTTCCCTCGTTGAAGTTGGGGTCCGATGGGGTCCCTATCATAATATCTAGTCCAGAAAAAACTGGTTAGGGCCCCTATCAAAATATATATTTTAGCAAAAAACTGGTTGGAGCCTCTATCAGAATATCTAGTCTAGGAAAAACTGATGGGTGCCCTGTCAAGCTCTAGTGAAGAATTTCGTGCCTCGTATAAGTATAGCAAATCTATCTGTAACCTGCTTTTTTTAAATAAAAAAATTCTATCTTTATGAAAAAGTGTAAATGTTCAGAAAAAAATGCATTTTCTGTCATTGTAAAAAGTTGTAAAGTAGTCTATGGCAGGAAAAATGAAATATTAAAGGAATACAATTTTCAATCAATAAAAATTATTTATTTAAAAAATATTTTATGAATATTCTTGTTCACAGTTCGCATATTTTGCATTCACATAACGTCGTATAATAATAAATATTTAATTAAAAAAGAGAGTTAAAATGTTTTTTAACTGTAGCTTATAAATATGGCTTTTTCATAGACTATTAACTCGAAGGTTTAGCTTAATGGATAATTCCCCTGACTGCTTGGCGATGTAGGATCGATACCCGGTAGCGTTAGAAATTTTATTTGCAATATAATGATTAAAAATGTAATATCTGTATTCACTCTAAATAGAGCCATTAATGTTTAAAGTCAAAATACTCGCAATCAATTAATATTTATTTTTTAATTACGTTTTTTGTTATATAAGTTAAATATTTAACTCTATTGAATATTCATCAGGTAATAGAAAGAGTCTAGACGGGGCTCTACTAATCGCCGGGTGACAAAAGGGCACTCTCGTTAGGGCCTGCTCAGAAGTTCTAACCAGATTCTGGCTAAAACAGCGTTACAGAACTAGTCAGGCCCTCTCCATTTTCCCCGACGAGTGTCCGATTAAAAATAGGGAAATCTATCCAGGGCCCTACTAAATCTCGATCGGAATTTCTACACGGCGATGTCAAGAAATTGCGTAAACTTTTTATTTTAAGTTCCCATTTTTTAGTTGAAAACGTACACGCAATAAACCATAAATAAAGATGTTTGAAGAAAATAGTTCGATTTTTAACTAAAATTATAAATGTTTAACAAAATAAAAGTTTTAAAAAAAGAAATTAAACAAAGCGCCTGCATTTAAAAACAAAAAAGATTAAATTTTTTCAAAAAAAATTCTAGGATTTTAAAATACAAATATGAAATTTCTAACAAAGTAGTTGAACTTTCGACACGAAAATATGAATTTTTAACAAAAAAGATCATTGAAACGAAATTGTTTCTTTCTAATAAAATTTTTGAATTTTGAACAGAATAATTTTTAACAAAATAATTAAATTTTTATCAAATTGGAAAACATTCAAACAAAAAAGATTAATTCTTAACCAAAATTATAATAGTAGACTTACCAACTTCTTCAATTAATTTTTCCCAAAGATAAGAATATTCAAAAAGAAAATTAACTTCTGATCTAAAGAAATAAATTATCAACTAAACGTGATGAACCAGAGACGAATTTTCGACCAAAAAGAGTCTTCAGGCAAGAGAAATCATTAACTTTGAACTATAAATAGTTGAATTTTTAATTTAAAAAATTAAATTTTCACGAAAATAATTTAATTTTAGAGACGAAAGTATAATTGTCAATAAAAAAGTCATTTTTAGCCAAAGAGTTGAATTTTAAAACAGTTGCGTAGCCAGGATTTAACAAAGGGATGGGTTTTCGTGTCTGAATAAAAAATGAGGTACTACTTACTGGGAAAAAATTAGGGTAATATATTAAGATATAAAATTTATAAATATCATATTTATTATTAGTATATGATTTCTATTTCAGCATGAACCTTTAACTGTGTGTTTTAGGACCCTCTGTATCCCTTGAAATATTCTCTACAAATATGTTTAGTGCATTTTTGATAAAAAAGTTCTTTTCCAAAAAAATATTGTACAGAAAATTACAAGTGCACAATTCTTTAATAAATAGGTTTAAATTAAAACGTGCCAAATTAATGTATAGAAGGAATAAAATAAGGCCTACAGCATTATAAATAAATAAGAAAGGTAACTTTTATTTAAAAAGAAGAGGTATATACATAAACTCTAAATAACCATGAAAGTATTGGAATCCTATAAAAGCATCATTAATTTGGCATCGACATATATGCTGCTTAGTTACCAGCGCTTCAAAAATATTCCTAACATCTGCTTGAATAAAACAAGATTTTTTTGACAATTTGCAACTTTCTCGTGACAAAAATGTACTAGGAAAAAAATCGCCAAGACCCAGAAATCAAAATTGAAAATGCAGCGAATTTTAAAAATTTCGATTTTGGTGTTTATTGCAATAATATCTACAATTAGTGGTTTACAATTTTTTGCGCATGGGTACGCTTTTTCAGGATAGAAATACTCTAGAAAAAAAACGACAAGACCGAAGAATTTTTTTCGTTACGTAGTTTCACATAAAGTGCCAGCAGGTCGCTTGCATGACACATACAAATACAAACTGAGATTATCTTATTTTTAAATATTGAGTATTGACATCTGATTTGCTGGTGTTCACTCTAATGATCCTTCTCGACACATTTGGTATGACTGACAGTTTAAAAGTGTCTACTTTCAAGCAAACGAAACACTTTTTTGTTTTCCGTTAAAATCTATTTATTTAAACTATATGCCGAGAAACTGTTTTGTGAGAATAGGTAATAATTTCATTTTACAATGAGTGCCATAAATTACCTGCTTTGAGGAAAATAGTTTCAAAATTATAGTTTTTATTACCGTTTCGTTATGCGAAAATTT
This sequence comes from Druon quercuslanigerum, assembly GCA_010014905.2. NCBI lineage: Eukaryota > Metazoa > Arthropoda > Insecta > Hymenoptera > Cynipidae > Druon > Druon quercuslanigerum. The sequence goes on along the minus strand of JAAAKG020208120.1, from coordinate 18,799 downwards.
TCTATAGAAATATTTTCAAGCTTAAAGATTACATTCTTATGGTAAATATGCCTCTTGTATTATTAGGGGGGGGGGGTCTAACATACAATATAATTTAAAAAAGATGACTTTTTAAATTAATTTTAAACACAAAAAACGAAGATTCATCTCCTAAACAATTAATTTTTTTCTAAAAGTTTTTCTATAAATTTACATTATACCGTTAGAAATTATATCTACGCGACTAATGCTAGTGGCAATAAAAATCATTGATGAATTTGAAACACGATAACTCGCTTGGAAATAAAGTTGGACCTTTTTCTAAATAGGTAAAAAGTTTGTGAAATTCAACGCCGAATGAGCTCTGGTAGAGAAATATCAGAATTTTTAAAGAGGATATATCACATGAGAAATTTTTAAAATAAAATTAAAGAATTTCTCGAATTCTGTACTTCAACTCAAACTCGTATCATGACTTAGGAAAGTAGCAGAAGAAAGCTGAAATTTCATGTACGAAATATCTAAAATCTCATCTTTAATTTAGGCCAAGAAAAGTTTTTAAATCTTTACCGGCTCCAGAGATATATATAAAAATGTCTAAGCGTGATGATCGCCGACTGACCCTCGGCACAGACAGACTTGGACAATTTTAATTATATTTTGGCAACCCCTTAATCTTATTTTTTAACATTTTTTCGTCTAAACATAAAAAATACAATTTGAAAGGATGATTTTATTATACTATTTCATGAAACTTCATTTTTTTTTTACAACTTTCCTACTTTATGACACGAGTTGAAGTCTCTCTTAAAATGAACCAGGGAAATATCACTGGTTGAGATATTCAGAAGTGTGTCAACGAAAATCAGTGAGAATTTACTAGTACACTCAGTGGAATTCCGGCACTGGTTTCATCAGTGAGGTTCACTGGTTTCTCAGTACCAGTAATCAACTCGTCGTACGCCCTGTCGCCTTTCAGCACTTATCATTCATGACTATTGTGGAAACATTTGCAAAAATTACCTTTTAAAAATTGCACTTTACTCCCACAACAATAAAAAAGGCCGGGCTGAAAATATAATGGGATATAATATGTTGCACCTAATAATTGTGGGAAAGCCCGTCGTTATGTCAACGTGTAGCGTCCCTTAGATGCAAACCCAAGTGGCCAGGGGCCTTTCCACTTTCAAACCAAATATATTATATCCCCTGCTTATTTTATCCAGGCGCTAAATATTAAGAACACATACACAAGTAAACAATAAGGTTCGTTTTCACTCGAGAACTACGATGACCTGACCGGCGACGTTCCGCGTGCCAGATGACTGGAGGTTCATATCTCCCCCTCGTGGAGTGCTATATCACTGATTGAATCTGTCATTTGACTTCACTGGCATGTTTAGTAACGCGGTTTTAATTGAGTCAGTTACTGGTTCGCCCAGTCAAAGTTAAGAAATCAATGGTTCACCACTGATAATACAAAATACTGATTTAACCAGTGAAAATTTTACTGGTTCATGAGGTTTCTAGTAATCTGCATGTTATTACTTTGCCATAAAAATTTCTGTATAAAACCTTTGCATATCATTTTGATCCAATTTCGCGATTAAACTGATCAACTGCCGATTAATGTATAATTCTTTATGATTTAGACTATTTATATATTTTCAAAATTACATGTAAAATACGATTCAAAAAACACAAACGAATGATAGATGATTACTTGTATAATACATACCAAAATACAGCAAAAATCATACAGAAAGGGAGAATCTGTTTATCATAATGTGTTAAGTATAGTAAATATGAAAAAAAGGCGAAGAGATAAGTCTATGGAGAAAGACATGTGTTGTCGGTACGATACGGTTGTGTACATTTGTGTAGGTTGGCAGGAGAATGCACCGCGGCACGTGACGTCACGGTAACGTCAATTAGGCGTCGCGTGCCTGGACGACGCCACGCGTCATTTGTCAGCGTCCCCATGAGTATATGTGTTATATGCTATCCGCTTTTGTTATCCGTAAATGTGTGTAATGTGTGTATTATCTATAAGTGCATACACATACATATGTGTGTGCAATTCTGCTCGTATGAATGTATGAATGTCATAAGCATTTATATGCCACTGTATATATATCTTTATAGATGCGAGTGTGTATATTACTATGTTCACACACGTGCAAACGTTTACACATGCATATACGCACGCGTAAATAACGCATCGCGCACATTCCCTCCTTTTCCTCCGCCCTCTCAACGGGAAATGGAAAAGCAGTTCCGGATTACCCCCGAAGCACGGCCTCCTTTGTTGAGGCGTGCCTTCTCAAAAATATTTCGAGAACGCGAAGCTTTTAGTTCGTTGATTTGCTACTGCTGTAGCTGTACCGCACATGTACACTAACTAAAGAATCTCGACAACATCCTTTTTATTTTCTGGCGACATGATCCCTCGCTTTGATTTCGCTTACTAAGAATTCCGACTTTAACTGCTCTTAGTCATGATCAGTCGCGCGGTTTTTGAATGTTTTATCCGACTTTTATGACGGTCACTATGTTTAATTCCTGTGTACCTTCATTTCGTTTTTTCTTTTCAGCTAAATTAAGTTTCTTTCTCGTATACAATTTTCTCAGAAAAAAACAGCATAAAAAATGCAAGCTTGACGTTTTATAAGTACATGAAAAATCCTATAAATTTGATCATGAAGGGGCAGAGGGCAGCGGCGTAGCCAAGGGGGAGGCTTGCCCCCCGAAACTAAGTATTTTTATTATTTAAAGCCCTCTTTCTACACTATTTGCCCATACATAAAACCGAAGCGCCCTGCGTAAACAAAATTGACCCCCCCCCCCCTGAAAAAAATCCTGGTTGCGCCGTAGGCAGCGGGTGCTCACTGTCCAGGAAAACCGGAAATTAGTATAGAGTTTTGAGCAACGGTAAATAGTCTAGAATTTTTTTGATAACCGAGAATTTTATTTGGTTAAAAAGTTATCTTGTTTGGTTGAATAGTTAACTGTCTTTTTTATTCTTACGCGAATATACAGAATTCGTCTGTTTTTTATTGAAAATCCATCTTTAAACATTTAACTGTTTGTTTTTTACATTCATCTTCCTGGATGAAAAATTTGTCCTTTCACATTAAAGCTAATCTTTATTGTTAGAAATTTGATCTTTATCGGTCGAAAATTTATCTTTTTTAGTTGAGGATTCTATTTTTTTTAATTTATCTTTTTTAGATTTGAGTTAATCATTTTTAATTAAATGTCTACTGTTATATTTTTATTTCCAAATTCATCGCTTTTGATTAAATATTTGACAGGGTTAGCTAAAAATTTCATTATTTTTTCAAAAATTCATTTATTTCCTTAGTAAGTCACAATTTTTAGCCGAAAATTGAACTGTTTTGTTGGTTTAATTATTTGTTTAATGGGTACGGCACTGACTGTATATATATTATATCCGAAGAATTTTCAAACGAAAGAAAGAAAATTTGTCGAATATTCGGGGTTTTGTGAGATCCTCAGATCAATAAAATTGTGAAAAATCATACTTTTTGGGTAGAAGACGACAGCATTTGAACGGTTAGAATTCCATGCAAATTAATCTTTTTACTCACAAATTCTCGTGAATTCTCGTGAATTATCAGGTTTATAAAGGGCTACTATTTGATGTTGGTGACAAATACAGTTACAACGCACACAGTGTATGTCAATTTTGTCTATATTTTTCTCCATTTCGCAACCTTGTTCGCAAAATTTAGGGTCACCAACATCAAATAGTGGCCCTTTGTAAACCTGATAATTCATAAGAAATCTTCTATGATGTCAAAATTGTGAGTAAAAAAATAAATTTGCAAACGATTCTAACCGTTCAAATGATGTCGTCTGCTATCCGCTGATTTCTATCTTTCGCAAAATTCAGATTTGGCGTGAAAATAATGATTTCCTAAACAAAAGGTATGATTTTTCAACATTTTATGGATCTGAGGATCTCGCAAAACCTCGGAGATTCGACAAGTTTTCTTTCTTTCGTTCGCAAATACCTATTAAAAAAATAATTCAAAGCCGGATTGAACCAACACCCTTAAACAGATAATTCATTCATTTTGATTAAAATTCATATTTTGGTAGAAAATTGTGATTTTTTTTGTTTGTTGAAAGTTAGTTCTTTTGAATTAAAAAGTCTACTATTATATTTCTAGATCATAATTCATCTCTGTGGGTTAAGAATTTTTCGATTTAGCAAAAAAGTAATTTTCATGCTTAAAAATTGAACTATTTTGTTAAAAAATTATCTTCTCTGATCAAAAATTCAACTGTTTTTCTTACATTAAGTGAAAATTCGTCTCTTTTGCTTGAAATTTTGAATATTTGGTTATAAATTCAATTATTTATTTAAAAATTAATTTTTTGTTTGAAAATTTAACTAATTGGTTGAAAATCCATTTTTCTTTGTTGGAATTAAGCTTGTTTTGTTAAAGAATCATGTTTTGGGGCTTTATAGTCAAATGTTTTCTAACCAATGTCGACGTTTTAGATCTAAAACTTAAGCCTTTTATGAAAATTTCGTCTTTTTGGTGAAAATTCCATAATTTTGTGCAAAATGCAATATATTTTGACGTGAAAAACGTGAAATTTATGTTATATAAAGAAATTTATTCCCGTATTTTATCAAAGAATCACAATAATTTACATTATATATTTCACATTAGAGTTCTAAATTTTGTGTTCAAAATTTGTATAAAAAATCAATTAGTTTTAAATATAAAAGCTTTAAGGCAACCGAAAAAAATGTCGGGTGAAAGTAACTTGGAGCAGAGTGATACTCGTTTCATTAAAATCAACCAGACTTATTATCAGAATTATTTGATATTTGATAGTAAGTATTCAATTCCCAACGGGCATAAAATTTACAGACGTTTTTATAAGGTCCTATAGACGCTCTTATGGCGTAAGGTATTTTCAGAAGGTTCGAAAAAACATTCTATGTCAGACCAAAAAACTTCGAATGTTCCAAGTACGTTCTAAAAATGTCTTCAGAACATTGTATGTTTTAAGAACGTTATTTGGCCTGACCAAGAACTAACTCTACTGTTGATTGATATGATCGTGAATTTGAGCTCGTATATTTTTTTTATTCTCTAAATTGGATAACTTTGATATGAAATCGAATACTGAATTGAGCTACAGTACTGTGGATACTTTAGGGTTTGCTGTGTAATGAAGCAATATTTTTAAATGCAATAAAAGAAGTACATTTAATGAGAATAAATCATCAAGCAGGATGATCCTAAATATCTGAAAGAAGAAGCTATTTCATCATCCCAATTCTATTAATCTTGAGTATCCTCCCCATAATTCTATCCCGTTTTGTGCAACCTCGTATTCTAGAAGAGACATATAGTCTATAGTATATATATAAATTCACTTAAAGCGTGGAAATGCCCACCCTTAGTGAAGCTCAGAAAAAAAACCACAAGGGTGGATAACATTCGATCGAGGTCCCATCGCAATAAAAATATTGATGGTCCGGTTCCGGCCGCGAACAGGACAATCAACTAATTATTCACCGACCACGCGCACGCCGGATATCAACGTGCGTCCACGCACACGCAACACGCGTCGCCGCATGGGTGCGCTTGTTTTGCCAACTTACGTCGCGATTCTGTGTTTAGATAATGTAAGAGCTCATTCAAAACATGACGAAGGGGATGGAAAAATACGTAAATTGATAACTTTATGGGCAGTAAAAATATGTAATGTAGAATGCGCACTGGAGAGGTGGGATAGAAAAGGATAGCGAAAAAGGGAGTAGAAGGGATAGTGAGAGTTTTTACTAATGATGAGCAAAATAATTCCACTCTACCCAGAACCGACATCTGGACGCGAGTCATGAGTCGAATTTTTCGACACCGACTCATCTGAGTATTGAATAGAAAGGTTTGACTCCGGACTTACTGGTGAGCGATCAGTCGAATTTCATAAACCGATAACTCAAGTTTATATTGAGTCGAAATTGTCGGAACCAAATCAGCAGATGAGAGTGAGTCGACTTTTATTAAATAGACGCCTTAGGAAAATAATAAATAAATCGGTTTCTGGGATTGACACATTGAAATAACCTCAAATTAAAAAACCATTTATAAATTCAGTAAAAATATAAAGGCAATCAATTTCAATGCATTTTAAAAGATAAAGGAATATGTATATGTATAATAAATTAATATTTGCTTTAACTTAAATAATTTTTTAACAATATTTTTTTGGCATTCAATGTTTTTTTAACCTCTTTATAATATATCATGATTTGTGTCTATAATCACAATAAACAATGGTTCACTTTGTTCTTTGAAATATCCACTACAATTGTACTATCATTGCATTCAGTTAAAAATAACTTGTTTGCTTATTATATTTCAAACTAATTTATTATGTACCTAAACATTCGTCGAATATAATTTTAGAGAATGTTTGTTCCACAATACTGCTATAACCCAGGTCGATGATCAATCTCTCTATAGAGTTCCCGGCGAAGAGTTACACAAAACCATGATGTAAAGCTCTCAATTTGGGCCCACTGGTATCCAAGGTCTTTTGTTTCAGGCTTCATTTATACTCCACTGACTATTTCTCACCACACTTTTCTGTCCATGCCCAAACCATTTCAACAAATATCTTTTATTTCTGTCAAATAGTGTCTCGTCTATCTTCTAGTCCATAGTAAATAGGCTACGAAGATATACGTACTTATTAACTTCAGAAACCATAGTTTTTCTTTTATTTACGATAATTTTAAGGTTCATGTTCTTCATGCTTGTATTCAGTTTCCTCCAAATTCTTTACAAGTCGTTGATTGACTCTACCATAACAACCTTATTATTTGCGAACGCTAACCACGTCCCACGTAGCAGAGTTTTATCTATACTTTTATATCTGTGCGCTTCATTGAAAGTACTGCAATTCAATTGAATAAATATTTTTTAGAAGCTACTAAGCAAACTGAACGCATATGTATATTACTGAGAAATTTTTATGCAATATTTTTAAATAAAAAAATTGTAATAAACTAAAAAAACTAAAAACTTCCAACACATGTATGGAAAATTTACCACAAATCTTTTTACAGTGTCTATGAAAATTAATATTAAATGAGGCTGTACATAATATAAATAAATTTTTATTTGTCAAATAAGTATTAAAAGAATGAGTAGTCTACTTTTTGTATCTTGCTTACATTGTTATATTCTAAAAACTAGGAGGAGTTAATTAGGGCTTCAAATTTGGAAGCCGGCTGCGTTCCATCGGATTGAATAAAACCTTCTGCATTGTGTTGCTAAAGAAGAGTAATTAAAAGTTTTTAAAAACATACATCAGTGCTAATTGTTTTTTTATTTTTTTTAACAAAGAAGCTCGAAAAATCCATTTTAAGGTTAAATAACTTAAACAAATTAGGTTCTAGAACCACAATAATAGTATTTATATGTGTATTTGGATTGCTGCTTATGAATTTAAGGGGGAAAATGTTTGAATAGCGGCCAAAACTGCCAAACCAGAATCCTGAAGATTTTAAGGCAAATTTCTATTTATACAGTAATTTCTTTTACGTGAGATGAAACAAAAAATGTAGGCGATATGGGAATCATTTTTATATTATATTTAAAAGTTTAGAGGTTTTGAAAAGATTAGAAATCAGTTAAAATACAGTGAAACCCTTTAATAGCGCTCACTTCTATAGTCTTTCCGAGAATTGACTCCACGCCGCGGATAGGAGTAAAATGAGCTACGGTGAGTTTGAGGTGATCACACAGGCGTAAACAAACAAAAGCGTTTTTAGCCGAAGCGGCAATCTATCTTGTTATTTCCCCTCCACCGCCAACCCCAAAATCGGCAGAATAGAAGGGTTTCACTGTATGAATATATTTCAAGCAATTAAAAACAAAATGTAAATTGGTCGAATTTGAACGAATTAATTTTTAAATAAAGTTTTATAAAATTTTTAAATATCTCTAAAATAGTAAAAAAAAATTTCAAGGATCTGAAGGTAATTTTTTTTATTTTGAAAGATTTTTCATCATTTTATATATTGTTTTGAGTTGGTTTAAAATATGTTTGAAGATTTTCATCTTGGTATAGAAATTTCATCTGCTCGGTGAATAGAAACTGGCATCTTTTTTTAAATTCAAAGTAAAATCTGTTTATATATTTCTATTTCATATAATCCTAACTGACACAGATTTGTTATATAAGAAATATATTTTTTGCGTTGGATATCCCTTAATATAATTGAAATATATTTTAATATTGAGCTGAAGGCCTGCTGAGTACGAGAAAGTTATTGTGGTCGAGAAGCCTTATTTCGCAAGAGTAAAAATGATTTCTTTTCATTTAATTTTAATGAATGTTAATATTTCCAGGAAATAACACAATGAAAATAAAAAATTATGTATTTATTATATATTTTGTGTCCAAAATGTCTGATACAATAAACAGTGCGATTATAGTAGTAATAGTAATATTATTATCGTCAGACCTTCCATTAGGTAGTACCGTGTGTGCTTAATGTCCGAGACTTGGCAAGTAGAGAATCACCGAGCATTGATTGCCGTTGGTAGATAGCGCAATAAATTATTATAAATAATTAATAATGAAATATTATTACTATTGAGAACCAAACTGCAATACACATTTATTGGAACTGATTGTGTATACACTGTTTCAAATGTATTGAAATTCAACCATTTTTCATTCATTAATACTCCACGGAAAAAATAATCACTTAACTTTTAAATGACTATTTCTATGAATCCCGCGTATAGAGTGAAAAGTCTAATGAGGTTTCGGCGAATTTGATTAAATAGTAGAAGGAAAGTCAAATTATTTTCAAAACAGTGTCACTGGTAATACTTCTGTCTGGAAACTATCTCTCATAGCCAAGACAATACAAAGTCACTGGATTTTTAACTAACTATTTTTTTCCTGGTGGCAACTGAGTAACTATGGCTGAAGCAGTAGTATCAACCTCGTCCGCGTAAGGATTTGCTACACCATGATCTAGTTCATAATGTTGTTTACTTTTTGTGTCCACTATAACCCTGGCGCTTTGTGGATGAAGAGTTTTAAGAAATGGATAAACCTGACCATTCACATGTTTTCCATTGATGACATCTTTTCTTACTCCTACTTCAACTGTTGATCCTGACTGTATTTTTATAACTGCGCCATTTTCATTTATGTAACCCGCCGCAGTGACGCGATACATAGGCTCGTTCGCTATTTGGTTCGAATTAGGATTGGAACTACGCCTTCTTGCTCCAAACATTTGTGAACTTATTTCTATAAAGAAGAAACAGAAATTGATGAATTCTAAAATTTAAGTACCGATAAAAATTATCTGACGTCGGGTACTTGTGGTTTTCAATTGATTGCAAAGATTTTATCCAACTTCAGATCATACAAGAACATTTCTCCTCAAGGATATTTTAATTATAAATTATAATGCATTTTGTAATAGATGCCAAAGCTTATATCTAAGTAAAAAATAACACGGATTAACATTTTTTATTAAACAATAAGCTACTTGAATTTCTGTGCTTTTACTTTCGCTATAGAAAAAACTGCTATTATAGAATTCGTATCGGATTCTAAGATAATTAAGTGCTGATTTCATTCCTTGTAAGATTCTTTGTAATTCTGTTTAGTTATGTTGCATTTAGTTATTCCAATTTTTTTAAAAAGGCACTGTAATATAATTGTGTTCAAATTGAAGGATTTTGGGTAGGAAATAATACACTGCAATTAAAAATGCTTAAAAATTAGAGATATAAGATAATATACTTACCAATAGAATTAAGGAGGACTGCTACAGTTAGAAACAAAGTATCGTTAAATATATTCATATTCTTTAAATAGAGGAAACTGCCTGGTGGGTAATTTCGCAATTTCGTATGCAGTACGTCTAATGGATGTTCTGCCATAGTACTTATATATACTTGTCCAGGTATGCCCAGCTAGGAGACATTCGCTTCGAAAAGACGCGGGTAGCTTCCACCTCCATTTCTTCTGAAGAGGAGGAGTAGTGGTAATGTCGAACTATGATCTGCCCGCTGGTGACGTTGCCCAGCCCCGTAGATACGAAATATCTGTAGGTTTGCTTCAGGGCTACTAAATTTTTAGTATAAAATTTCAATAGCATAATTTTGTACAATATAACAATACTGGTATCCAACAAATACCTTGAATTAGATTTAGATTTCATGATCATATTTGATTTCTATAACTAATATTGCTACCCTGTGCATAATGTTAATATATTGTTTTACTTCTCGAATTTACAGTTATTTTTTTACTTTTGTTACAAGTTATTTAACAGAAATTCTGAGAGGATCCGAAAAGAGATTTTCGTTGTTTTTTGTGTTATCTTATGTTGGGTATGCTTAAAAGTTTTCAAGGACGTATTTTGTTGAGTTTCGGAAATGTTGAGATTTTTTGTTAGTTTTTTTACATTTTATGTAACAGAAAGTTCTAAAAGAAATCGCGAAGTTACTATTGTGACAAGTTATGTAACAGAAATTATGTGAGAAATCGAAAAGGGTGACTTCTGTTAGAAAAAGTGTTTTGTTATTTAAAGTTGATTAACAAATGTTCAAGAAATAAAGTTTCCTAGGTTCGTATATGTCAAGATTTTTGGATTGATTTGTTCAAATTTAGGTAAAGAAATTCTGAGAGGAACCGAAAATAGTCACTTTTTTGTTGAAAAAGGTGTTATCTTTTGTTAGGCTTGCTTACAAATGTTCATGAAAGTAAGTTTGCTGCTTTGCGCGAATGTTCAGGTTTCTGCTACTTTTGTTACAAGTTATATGAAACAGAAATTTTGAGAGATAGGTTTTTCGATAGATTGACATTTTTTCCAAACGCTAGAGAAGAAATTTTCCATCCTTTTCAAAGAATTGAAAAATTATAAAAGTTTTGGAGGTTTGAACTTTGCGTTTTGCAATAAACAGTGGATCAGCGATAACTCGATGTGGCATTACCGAATACGGGCGCTATAAGCCCAACTTTAAAACTTTTTTTGTGTCTAAATTAATAAGCTTCGCATAACTTTTTGCTAGAGGCATTCTTTATTTAATTGCTTGTAAAATTATTTAAGCAAATTATTGTACTTTAAGACTTGCTTATACAGTACTCACAATGTGTAGAAAATACGTTCAAATAGCGAATTACCTGCAAAAAAATGTTTAAGGAAATCAAAATTATTTAAATGATATCAAATTAGTTAACAGATGACTGGATAATCCTAAATGATCAATTAATCATTAGTTATGAAAAAACTTTCAATGAGCCTTAATAAACCGCAATATTAAGGAAAATTCAAATTTGGAACTTATGGGGTTAGAGTAGCTTAGAGTTTATTATTGATTCTTATTCTCTGGCGAATTCATGACAAAATACTGAAATACAGAATTATGTGTAACATATTATCGTGTTTCAATATTATATTTACAAAAAGCTTACTTTTTTCCCATGTTAAATCTATGGACAACTTCATTGTTATTGCTTGGTCCCAAAATATTATCCGGTTTCGCTCAAATTTTGAGGACATTTTTTTGGCATTCGGACGAAACTTGCAATTTTTTTTAATTTAATTTTTTCAACTCAAATTTTATAGAATTTTTTATTTTCATCGGAACTACATAAACGAATTCTCAAGTCGATTGGATGTGTAAAAATTGAAATTTAAGATTTCAAATAGCACATGTCCTACTTAGCAAGTCAAATAAAATGTTGTAAAAATTAATCATCACTATGAAAACTAAACGACAACAGACTGTCAATTGTATTACATATTCGTATTGATTATTTAAAAATGCATACTTCACTTCAAAGGCGATAATATGTAGAAAAACTAAATCTATGACTTTCAAATAATGAAACCGTTGTTCTTTAGAACAACGGAAGTTTAGAAATTTTCGCATCATAATCATAATTTTTGTTACACCAATTTTGTTATGCACTGGGAATAATACTTTTTTATTCCCAAAATGAGAATACTTCAGGTGTGAAACTTTAAAACTATATACTTGCATTTTCATTTTCCGCTGTATCATTTTTTTTGCAACTTTAAACAACACCAAATCAGTGGACTTTTAGGGATCAGCGTTTTTCTGTGTTCATTGCATCGCCAAATCTTGAAAATTCTTCTTAAAAATATGCGAAATTCATGAAATATAAAACAAATCCTATTATATAAGTCTGCATCAAGAACACGAATAAATATTACGTTATTGCTGAGAATCATAACAAATATTTAAGCCTGCAATAAAAGATTTTTCGCTTGAGTTCCTTTTTATCAGATGCAACGTCAGAACTAGGTCACTTCTATTTATTTTAAACATTCTTGCTATATGAAAACGAATCTTTAACTTCACACAAATTTCCATTCTTAAACTTTTTTATGACTTGAGATATGACATTATGATATGAGAATTTTGATATTTGTTAATTATATTAAATCAATAAATTTTACATTTATTCTAAAAATGTCGACTACTTTAATTCTTTAAACAATAAAAAATTTTTGATTTTAGGAATAGAAATGATTTGTATACCAGTACAATGCATTAAGGGAGAGTCGGGTCGTACCGAACGCCGAGATTTTCATAATATCCATGTAAAAAATGTCCTGGCAAACTGGTTACAGATCTGGCCTAAGTCTGCGTGTTTGAAACGATAAAAAATAAGAAATTCACATTATCAAAACAAGACCTTATTTTTTTATCACTATGACAGACTGGCCTGGCTCAGGTTTGGCGCTGATCAGCTAGCCAAGAAAAAAACAAAATATAAGTTCGATCAGTAAATTTTTTTTTAACATTCCGAAAAAGTTACACGGCGTCTATGATGAAAATTATTTTAACCACAGGTGCTTGTGATCTGGCCTGAGGCTTGCCACAAAAAACGTTACACTTTTGGCAAGGCCCAGGCCAGACCGACTGGGCCAGGCCAATGCCAGAAAATTTTTGTACACGGGAATGAGCCAAAATGTTGGCGAAACCTAATTTAGACATTGTGTCTCCATAACTACCTTATTTTTTAAGATTTTCTTATATGTAGTTAGTATGATAATGTATGTGAAGGCACGAAAATGACAATTAGATAAAGACTAATTTTTTAGAAATCATGTTTCAACGGTTTCGAGAAATTTAGGAAACTATACCAAAAAAATTATAGTTCAATCAACGATATTTATATGGTCAAAATAAATTAATAAGTCGAATTAATAGCAAAACTTGTTTTTAATTTTTATACTTTTCCAAAACTTGGGTTCGAAACTATATAATTTCTCCCTATTTCTTACTAACGAAAAAATTGCACGTGACTATTCAATTTTATATGATGTTTGAAACTCAAGAGGTTACATACCTAATTTAAAGATATGAAAATCCATGATCCGGGGATACAGTAGGCTGGTTCTGTGTATTTATCAAAAAATATTTGGAATATGTAAAAATCGTTTCAACGATTTTCTTCAGCTATCTTATATGGGGGGGGGGGGGCTCAATTATGTTTGGCGTGAGATATGCTGACGTCTACGAATCGCTACAAAACAAAAAGTTAAATAATTTGGTAGGAAATTCAACTACATATTTGGTTGAAAGCTGAACTAAATTGTTAAAAATTATTATTTTTTATTTGAAGAGTCATAATTTTAGATAGAAGTTAATTCATTTATACCAGAATTTAATTATTTTGTTAAAAATTCGTATTTTTTTTCGAAACTTAATTTTTTTATCTGAAAATTTGACTTCAACTATTTGTCTGGAAATTGATGTATTTTTGTTCAAATTCGCGTTTGCTGTTAGAAAATTAATGTTCTTGATTGAAAATTGAACTGTTTGGTTGAAATTGTATGTAATTTCTTAAAGAATAGTTTTTGTGGGTGAAAAATCGATTTTTTTGATTAATAATGCAACTTTTTAGTAAAAACTAAAATCTGTTTAAGTCAAGGGTTTAAGTATTTTGTTGAACGTTTTTCTTTTTTGGTTCAATTCAATAGTTTTTGATTAAAATTTAAAACAATTTTAGTCTAAATATTGTCTGTTACATAATTAGATTTTCTGTTGTAAATTCATCTTTAAAGGATGAAAGTTGAACTACTTTCTTGAAAATTGTTTGTTTTTAAATATTACTTTTTTAAATTAAAAATTGAACAATTTTGTTGAAAATTGCCTTTCTTGTTCAAGCTTTATATTTTCGGACTTTTTCTATAAAATTTTCTATAGGAAACTGTAGAAATTTTGTCTTTTTGTCTTGAAAATTAAATTATTTTCTAAAAACTTCATTTTTTAAAATTATTCGCTATCAAACTGAACCTAAGTACAGCTCCAGAGAATCGATAAATAATAGACACTTTTACTTTCTATAACAGTCCTGATGGGTTGCAGTTGGCAGTTTTTTTTTAAAACTCATAATATGAAATGTGACGCACATGTTACTTTTCTTCAATATGCTTTCAATATAACTACCTAATTGACGAAAGAAAAATTTCACGCTAAATTTCACACACAAAAAAAGAAACCACGTCGTCATTTTGAAACCTTCTTGAAAAGTGTAGCGAGTTGATCTCACGTGTAGGTGTAAACATCCACCCTAGAGTGTGATGGACCATGGAATATGATCTGCGTTATGGCATAATGTCGAATTATTACTGCGCCCTATTCTTACACACTCCCCCGCATTCATTATATAGCGACCCGTTGGACTTACTTTCCCACAGAAACACCCTCTTGAAATTGAAACTGCTATACCATCATCGTCGCGTTTGCAGAAAATTGCCCGACACGAGTAGAAGCACTTTATTATCCAAAGGCGTAAAAGAGAAAAATATAGTATTGTTGTAGTTTCAAAAATTATTTAGTTCACATATGGAAAGCGCTGATCCGGCCCAGACCAGACAGTCTGGTTTCACCAGCTAGTCATCTGCTGGCTGGACTCCTTTTATTTTTCTAATTACTTGGAAAAAAACATTCTTCACCATAAGCGTATTTAATTGAGCAGAGCCAAACTTCACCAGACCAGACTGTCAAGATGATCAGAAAACAAGTCTTGTTTTTATGCTGCGATTTTCTTATTTTGACAGAAAAACTTCGATCCTCTAAAAAACACTGATTTGCTGTTGTTTTGAGCTGCAACAAAAATGAGATAAAGAAAAATGTATTCTCATTTAGTGAAACAAGGTATTATTTCGAGTGATTAACAAATGAGCTGCAACAAAAATGATCCTACTTAGATCTTTTTTTATTCTGCGATAGTTGATCAGCGCCAGTTCTGGGTCAGATCAGATCTTCTAGACCAAACTTAGAATTTTTATTTCTCTTGTATAGCTGAGCAGCGTCGTTCCTGGGACACACCATAGACTTTCTAGACTAGACGGTCTAGACTCTAGAGTGTCTAGATTCTAGATTAAGGCAGAACTGGGCAAAACTAGTGCCAGACCTGGGCCAGATTAGGTATTTCAGCATTGACAGTATAGATAAAGTCAGATCTGGGCCAAGCCTAACACGAGACTGTTATGAAACTTCGTTACACGGGTTAGACAGAATTCATTTCAAATGAAACTTATCTTACCGATTTGCCGATTTTTTAAACAAAGCTAAGTGTGCCCTCAACCGGAGTAATTATAGATCGAAATTCGCGAATATGTTAGATCGCAGCTACTCTAAAAATCGGAAAATTTAGTAACTTTCTTTGTACCCTATACAAAATTGAAAAAAATTGCCTTCGAAGTTACACGAAGAGAAATTGCAAGAGATTAATTTCATGGAAGCCTGTGATTTTAGATCTACAATTTTTACGAGCTTTTAAGCAATAATTATTTCAATAAATTATGTCAGGATTTTTTATAAATAATGTTACCCTAATTGTATTCAGAATACTAGCCTTCAAAGTAAAAAACCACGTTTTTAATTTAAAATCGAAAAGAAATCGATTTTTTCATGAATAATCTAATGCATAATGAGCATGAAAGAGATTTACAATTAAAAAACAGACTTCCAACTTTTCGTCTTATCGAAAACGAAAAAATAACAATTGAAAAATGAGTGAGAAAAAAGGGAAAAGTCAACCAAAACCAACATCTCACTTTTTCCTTTCTCCGCCTTTTGTACATAGTGTTCATCTTTTTCATGCTCATTTTAAATTAAATTATTTATGAAAAAATAGATTTCTTTTCGATCTTAAATTAATTTTTTATTAATAGTAACACTAAAGTCATGATTTTTTGTTATAATCTGAAAGGTTTGCTTATTGATATTTAGAGATCTTTTAATTAAATACAAATCTTTTTACCTTAATTCTTGAAAGAAATCTTTTATTTACATTTTTGTAATTTTAATATATTAATATTTATTATTATTATTATTATGCATTAATTATTAGCAATTTTAGAAATGTATTACATTATTTATTTTCCTATTTGAAAAAAGTAATAATCGAACACGATTGGTTTAGAATCACCCACAAAAAAACCACCCTCTTCTATAAGAGATTACAAATACATATATCATAATCCTTAGATTTTTTTGCAATAATTGACATTTACCTTCATAGACTAAAAATGTGGGCCATTGATGGAAAACTACCCTTAAACTTTTACAATGACTTGATTAATAATGTTAACATATTTAATCATTCCTTTAATAATTGGAAGATAGTTTTAGTTCCGGTTCCTGTGTTTAGAAGGCAAAAGAATTATTTATTTAAAACCTTTTAACGGAAAGAGTTTTTAATTTTCAGATATCATTCTTTTAAATAAAGCGTTTCCTAATTCTAAGTTGTGATCTAAAGTATTTCAAAACCTAAGATCTTAAGAGTTGTGTCTGCAAATAAAAAAACATAATATAACATTTATATTCTTTACAGAGGGTAGCTATTGACTTTGAAATGTTGTACCATAGTTTGTATGAGGTGATATTACTTCTTAATAAGTCAAAGCCATATTTTCCGACGACCTAGTAAAAAAGTTAAGCAATTTTCACAGAAGGACTTATTACCTCAAAATTACTAGAAAAAAGCAAAGGAAATATTTGAACATTATTACTGAAGTCAACTTAAAACTTTCCTTATGAGAAATTATGTGAAGAACTGCAAAAAAGGCCAAATAGAGTAACAACAAATAGAGTAATAACGGTATGGCTATTGTATTGTGATTTGTATTGGCTAACTCTCCATGATTGGCCACCTTATTTTAATACGCTTATAGGAAAGAATACTCAGAAATAAAGTTAATAATAAATAGTGTAAGATGAAGCGAAAAACAATTCCTCATCCTAATTGAAAAGCTATATTAATGCAGCATAGTGAGTTTAAATGCCAGAGCTCGTGTATTCGGTGATGCTGAATGAGTAAGGAATTTCATTGAAATGTTGTTGAGGACATGAGTGTTCGATTGTTAAAAAATATTTTTTATTCAATAGTTACGAAAGAATTAACTAAAACATTTCGGATTTTACTAAATCTGGTGAATTAGGACACACAATAGTAGTAGTCTAACCTTAAAAGTACGTACTCACGAAGATAAATGGGTGTCCAATCATTGTTATCGTGAAAAAAGTGGAAAAATAGTGATTTTCCACAATATCTGACAAGCATATCACCATTATCTTAAAATAAATTTATTGAAAATTGTTTTAACTTTTTATACACCATGTGTATAATTGTTTTTTACTTTGAGTTACGAATGATGAAGTTTGAAAACTACTAAGGGTATTTTTCTATTACAATAGCACACATTTCAACTTTTACAAGGACATTTGTTATCATTAACCCTTAACTTACACAACACCTTTTTATTAAGTAAATTGCACAAAGGGTATTTTTTACCCCACGTGTTCAAATGTGTTTTGCGCAGCCGGTATTAAATATTTTTGCAAACAAAAATTATCTAATGTAGTTTAAGATATGCTTTTTAAAGTAAAATCGGTTTTATAGTCATTAGTTTCATTTAAGTTACATGCTACATGATCACATTATCGAACTTAGTACGGCTAATTCGCAATCAAAAATTTGTTGGGATACTTTTTACCCATATATATTCCAGGATATATTCCAACAAATTTTCGATTACGTGTGGTGTTATTCAACTAAACTGTATAATGTGTTTGAAGAATTGTTACTTTTTGCTTATCCCGATAGTTCGCATACGCATTGATTGCTCGTTCTCGCATAGTGTGTTGGATTGAAGCTATTCGCATATCATTTAGAGGCATGGAAGTTCTCACTTTCGAGGTGGGTGTTGCGCAAAACTTGTTTGCAGTGATACCAAGTATCATTTTGTTGAAATACTTATTGCTTTTACGTAAGTCGTTTGTCAAAGATATTTCCACGAATGATAAAAAGAGGGAGGGCAAAAAATATATTTTTTGGGCCAACCAATTCTATACTTCAAGTGGCAGAAAAGTTGAGAGCTGCATTTTTCCCATGAAGTTACAAGTATTTGTATTTTGACGTCTATTGAAAAACACCTTTTATTGAGAGGACAATAGAAATGAAGATCTTCTGTAAATCCCAACTTCTTTTATTTCCTAATACTCTTCAAAATTTTACACTTTTTTAAAAAATGCATCCTATATAATGAAAGCAAGTTGATAAATTCGTATACCTTGGTAGCCTATTTACTAGGGATGGTAAGGTAGATGAGGAGTTAGATAGACGCATAAACGAAGGTAAGAAGGTTATTGGTAGAGCAGCCCCCCTTATTATTACACCATTAAGCCGTTTCCCTTTCGGGGTAGGCGTGACTCACTCGGTAGGGAGGGGAGTAGTGTGAGGA
>JAAAKG020208119.1:0-48300 GCA_010014905.2 Druon quercuslanigerum | reverse complement strand
GTTTCTTTTATTATATTTTAAGCTATTGAGACTAAATTCTTGTGAATCAAAAAACGTCAAAATCGAATTATCTTTAAGAATATTAGATAAACTATATTTTAAGTAATTTGAGTGATGTCCTAATTCTTGAATATGTTCAACAAAAGTATTTAGGACACAAAAGAGATTTTGAATTAGGTAACCAAAATACAGGTTTGTCACAACACTGCTGGCAAATGGACCACTATTTTGACTTTGAATTCAAAAATATAACCAGTTTAGCTCGTGAGAAAAATACTCATAAACGAAAAATAATTGAATCCATTTTCATAAATAAATATATTAATATTTGAATTAATTTAAAGACAGACATGTTAAACATAAACAAAATTTATCAAAGTATTTTATAAAGTCCTTAAAATGTTCATATTTCAAAGGTTTAATTGCTTCTAATCGCAATCTGTCAAACTTGAATCCTTCCAATTAACACAACAAATATTTTAAAAAGAATTTGAGTTTGAAAGAAGGTTTTTATATTATAGCATTTTTATTAAAATGAAGAAACATACTTTTCTCTTCTTCTTTTTGTTGGTACTCTGATACTCAATCTAGTTTTCTCATCTTAAGCACACGTACGAGGAAGATATCTTCCTCTAGAATGACATTACCTCAAGAATTTTACCTTCTACCTTCTAGCGCGACCGCATAACCTTAAACCTGCTTTACACCGTCGTTTTATGGGGTTGCCTAGTCTTGGTTCGAAAGAGCTCGCCATTCGATTTTCTACAACGGCATATGGAACGTTAAGGGCGTTACTAAAAGGCGTGCATAAAAACTTACGAGCACCAGCCTAGAAAATCCGACAAGCAACATCAAACACCAAGAAATAAAGTGTTTTTTAAAATTAACACCTTTATTTATGGCGCTCCATTGCCGCTGCTGGTCGTTGTTTTAATTACTTCCTGTAGCTACGTTTTTTTCCCTCAGAGCTTTCTTTTTCATTAAGTTTCATTACTGGGGGATTTTTAATAGCTTCGCTAATTTGATAAAGTGAGCGTTCAAAAACTACGTGACGCTGTTTAGAAGAATTTTTCCATCCCTCCTCTTTTTCCTCGCAGATCATCAAAGTTTTAATCCTCCAGGTGACGTCAAGAATACAAACATCCATCTCTTCTTTCAAGAAAATTTTTATTTTTTAATTTTATTTGATAATTGCCTATAATGAAACACAAAACGTACAAATCTTAATCTGTTATCACACTTCGCAGCACAGAATGCTTTTAAAACAGGGAAAATAGGGTGATCTAAAAAATAGGGAAAACAAAGGAATACATTCTGTTAAATACAATTAATTTTGAGTCAAAATTTTATTTATTTTTAACAAAATATTTAAGTTTACATTATATGAGGAATTATTTTGCACATAAAAAGATAAATTAAGAACCTAATATTTGAATTTTAAAAAAGAATTATCAAATAAAAACTTGCATTTACATTCAAATAAAATTAAGCATACAAGTCAAAGGGACGTATTTTCAACCAAATAGTTCGAATTAAAAAAAAGCAAAAGAAATGATTTTTTAAAATAAAGATATGAATTTTCAAAATAAGAGTTAAATTTTCAGACGAGGGAGAAACATTTTTTAAAACTAAATTGTTGAATTTTATACTAAAATAATAGAATTTTCAACCTAAAAGGACAAATTTCCCACTAAATTGTTCATTTTTTACCCAAAGATAAGAATTTTTAACGAAGTATATAATATTTGATATTTCAACAAAAAAATATTTTGATTTTATATAAATATAGTCGAATTTGACAGAAAAAAGTAATTTTCACGTAAAAATTTAATAGTTGATATTTCTCCGAAAATTATTCTTTCTTAATCAAAAATAGTAAAATTTAACTAAAAAGATGTCGATATTTTTTCAGAAAGGTAAAACTTAACCACGATGGATTCATTTGCAACTAAATAATTGCATTTTTAATAATAAAAAGTCGCTACCAAAAAAGATAAATTTTGGAATAAAGACAGTTTACTTTTCCAAACAGAAAAAAATTATTTAAAAAACGAGAGTTGTAATCTTAACTAGGAAACAGTTTTCAGTAAAAAGAGAAGAAAATTGTTGAATTTTTGACCAAAAAAATATAATTTGGAACCCAAAAAAACGAATATTAAACAATTTTGTTTAATTTTCAAGCCAAAAAGATAAGTTTTTTAAAAGTAGTTAAATCACTTACCAGAAAGTTAATTTTCTAACAAAAAGTTGAAGTTGAGACTAAAAGCGATAAATTTTTAATCAAAAATGAAACAGTTAAATGTGCAGTGAAAACAATTTAGTTTCGATAAAAGAAAAAAAAAATTTTTTTAATAGTTTCCATTTTCAACCAAAAAGACAGATTATCAAACTAATTAAATAAATGTTTACTAACTTAATTCAATTTTAAATCAACTATCTGAATTTTCCATCAAACATTTTAGTTTTTAATCCAAAAATAATTAATTTTAAAAAGAAATATAAACCTCTTACCAAGAAAATGAATGCTTACCAAGTTCTATTTTCTACCCAGTACTTAAATTTTAAACCAAAAGAGATGAATTCTTCACAAAAAGTTTCATATTTAAAATTTTGACTACAAAGGATCAATTGTCAATCAAAAATATGAGAGATGAATTTTCATTTAAAAATATAATGTTTTATTAAAAATTTGTCAGAAATCAATTCTTTAGTTGAATTTTTTTTATAATTTTAAGGATTGAAATGACATCGGTGATGTTTTATAAAAAACATTTTTTAATGAGAAAAGTTTAAAACTTACAATGCTTAATAGAAATATAATATAATAAAATATAAAATATTTTTAAAAAATTCGTAAGATGCGATAGGAAACAAAATTCAATCGAAAAATGCTTTGTTAAAGTAATTTTTTAATAAGTTTTAAACTTTTTCATATGATAAAATTACGTTTATGATGCCTTACCTCATGTCTGATAATATCTCTTCATTGTACTAAATCATTAAAAACTTTTTTCTCAAAGAGCGAAATTTTGGCACGACAAACTAACGTACTCGAAAAAATGAAAATTTTCTTCAAATCAGGGGAAAAATTAGGATATCTTTAAAAAGGACAAAAGAGTGAATAGGGAATATAATGTGAAGTCTGTCTTTAGAAACTTTACTTTCAGAATAAATTCACTAATTTTTTTATTTTCAAGCATTGCCAAAAAATCTTATTCACACTTCAATCTTCCATATATAATTGTTTCAAATAGTACCTTAATCCCTCCTCCCCCTTTCCTCAAAAATATTTACAAAACCTGGTGCGCCCCCTCCCTAGGAGTGTAACGTAGTTTTTAAGTGAACTCAAAACGACCACAGAACAAAAGTTTAAAAATCTAAATAAATTAAAATTCGTTGCTTACAAGAGAAAAGTAATCAGATTTAATTGCTTCCCATTGGCGAACAATCTAACTTCATTACTTCTATTTAAAAAACAGTCAAATTTCTTTTTTTCTGATTTCAGAAGTTTCAAACTTAAGCGTTTTCAATTTAACAAAAAGTTACGTTATTTTATTTTATTTGGAAAGCAAACAAACTCCATTTTTTTCAATAAAAAAACATAAAAGCACCCTACTTTTAATTAGAAAACAATAAGATTTCAATGCTTCAAGTTATTAAATAATTTTGCTACATTCCTTGTAATTGAAAGGCTGGCAAATTTCATTGCTAGTAATTGGAATGCAATAAAACTTCCTTGCTTATAACTGGAAAGCAATCGGATTTCATTGGAATTTAAGAAATTTAAATTAGATTATAATCCAAATTAAAAATCATCGAATTAATGCAAACTCCTGTAAAAAACAAGAATCCAAATACCAAATTTGGACCACAAGAAACAATGAAAAAATTCTCCAGTCATAATCTGAAATAACATTTTTAAACAAAAATTTTAGACAAAAATAAAAAAGAGGAAAGAAAAATGAGAAGGCAACCAACCGCATCCACTTCTTTCTCTTTTTCTTTCTTTCATCTTTTTTATTTTTATTATTATCAAATCACAATACAAAAACATTGAAAATAAAAAATTAAATTATATTACTGCACTGTATTACTGCTTAAGTAACGAAACGTTAATAATATAATTTTATTTTTTATACTAAATGTTCTTTTATTGTGATTTGATAATAATAAAAATAAAAAAGACAAAAAAGAAATAAAATAAAGAAGAAAGGAGATATGGTTCATTGCCTTCTCATTTTTCTTTCCTCTTTTTTATTTTTGTCTGAAATTTTTGTTTAAAATTTTTGTTTTCAAATTAGAACTGGAGCATACTTTGTTTGCTTGTTGTGGTTTGAATTTGGTCATTGAATTCTTGTTTTTTACAGGAGTTTGCATGAATGTCATTGCTTATTATTAGTGAGCAATCTAACTCTACGGCTTTCAATTTGAAAACAATCAAACTGTCTTGTTTTTGATTTTACAAGTTTCAAAATTCAATGTATCTAATTAAAAAACAAATTTCACTACTTTCAATGTAAAAACATTAAAACTCCCTTCTGGACATTGAAAAATAATCAAATTATTTAAATTAGTAAACAATAGACAATAGACAAGCTATTAAACTTCATTCTTAGTAATTGGAAAGCAATCAAACTTCACTGCTTATAACTGGAAAACAATTTAACTGCATTGCTTCTTATTGGTAAACAATCTATCTCTATTTCTTTGAAGTAGAAAACAATAAAACTTTGTTGTTTTCGATTTTACAAGTTTCAAACTTCAGTGTTTCTAGTAAAAAATCTAAGAAACGGCATTGCTTTCATTTGGAAAACACACAAACTGCATTACTCCGGGTGGAAAAACGATGACAACTCCTTACTGCCATTTGAAAAAAAATCAAATTTTATTGTTGTCGATTATAAATGTTTCCATTTTTTGTGTTTCTAGTTAAAGAACCAATAAACTTCATTTCCTTTATTTGAAAAGAAAACAAAAATCATTGCTTACAATGGCAAACTGATGAAAGTAATTTGCTTCCAATTGGAAACTAATGAAATTCAAATTCTTCAAATCAAACAGTAAACAATTTACGTCTATTGTAATATTTCAAACTAGTAAGAAACTGATTTCTTTTATTTAAAAATTTAAACCAACTTTACTACTTTCAATGGAAAAACGATAGAAACTCCTTGCTACCAGTTTGAAAATAATCACATTTCAATGCTTCAAATTAATAAAATAATTTAATTCATTGCTTATGATTAAAAAGCCATCAAATTTCATTAAAAGTAATTGCCAAACAATCAAGTTTTATTATTTATAAGTCAAAAACTATCAAAGTCCATTTCTTCTCTTTAGTAAACAAGCTAACCTACATTGCTTCCGATTAGAAAACATTTAAATTTCAATATTTCAAACTTGCAAACAATTGTTCACTTTGATTTGGAAATTAAAACCAACGTTATCACTTACAATAGAAAAACGATTAAACTTCCTTGCTTCCAATTTGAAAATAATTAGATTTTAATGCTTCAGATTTATAAAATAATTCAATTCATTGCTTACGATGAAAAAGCCATCAAAATTCATTAAAAGTAATTGCAAAGCAAGCAAGCTTTATTGCTGATAAGGAAAAAACAATCAAATTCCATTGCTTCTCTTCAGTAAACAATCTATCCTTCATTGGTTACAATTGAAAAACATTTAAATTTTAATATTTTAAACTCGTGACACTTGATCGCTTTTATTTGGCAATAAAACCGATTTCATTACTTCCAATGGAAAAACGATAAAAATGTCTTGCTACCAATTTGAAAATAACTATATTTCAATGCTTCAAATTGATAAAATAATTTAATTCGTTGCTTACGATCAAAAAGCCATCAAATTTCATTCAAATTAATTGCAAAGCAAGCAAGCTTTATTGCTGATAAGGGGAAAACAATCAAGTTCCATTGCTTCTCTTCAGTAAATAATCTGTCATTCATTGGTTACAATTGAAAAACAATTAAATTTTTATGTTTTAAACTCGTGAAACTTGATCGCTTTTATTTTGCAATAAAACCGATTTCATTACTTCCAATGGAAAAACGGTAAAAATGTCTTGCCACCAATTTGAAAATAACTATATTTCAATGCTTCAAATTAATAAAATAATTCAATTCATTGCTTACGATTAAAAAGCCATCAAAATTCATCAAAAGTAATTGCAAAGGAAGCAAGCTCTATTGCTGATAAGGGGAAAACAATCAAATTCCATTGCTTCTTTTCAGTAAACAATCTGTCATTCATTGGTTACAATTGAAAAACAATTAAATTTTAATATTTTAAACTCGTGACACTTGATCGCTTTTATTTGGCAATAAAACCGGTTACATTACTTCTAATGGAAAAACGATAAAAATGTCTTGCTACCAATTTGAAAATAACTATATTTCAATGCTTAAAATTAATAAAATAATTAAATCTATTGCTTACGATTGAAAACCCATCAAAATTCATTAAAACTAATTGCAAAGCAATCAGGTTTTATTGTTTATAAGTGACAAACAATCAAAATCCATTTCTTCTCTTTAGTAAACAAGCTAA
The DNA here is from genome assembly GCA_010014905.2 of Druon quercuslanigerum. Classification (NCBI taxonomy): domain Eukaryota; kingdom Metazoa; phylum Arthropoda; class Insecta; order Hymenoptera; family Cynipidae; genus Druon; species Druon quercuslanigerum. The sequence continues at coordinate 41,730 of JAAAKG020208119.1, read as the reverse complement.
CCTACATTGCTTCCGATTGGAAAACGTTTAAATTTCAATATTTCAAACTCGCCAACAATTGTTTACTTTGATTTGGAAATTAAAACCAACGTTATCACTTTCAATAGAAAAACGATTAAACTTCATTGCTTCCAATTTGAAAATAATTACATTTCAATGCTTCAAATTGATAAAATAATTTAATTCGTTGCTTACGATCAAAAAGCCATCAAATTTCATTCAAATTAATTGCAAAGCAATCAAGCTTTATCGCTAATAAGGGTGAAACAATAAAATTCCATTGCTTCTCTTCAGTAAACAATCTATCCTTCATTGGTTACAACTGAAAAACAATCAAATTTCAATATTTCAATCTCGCAAACAATTGTTCACTTTGATTTGGAAATTAAAACCGACTTCATTACTTGCAATGGAAAAACGATTAAACTTCCTTGCTTCCAATTTGATAAATTTAAATTTCGATGCTTTTCATTAGTAAACAATTCAACTTGATTCATCACAATTAAAGAGCAATAAAAATACATGGCTTTTACGTGAAGATCAATCAAACTTAATTGCTGCTCATTGTTAAACGATCTAACTTTATCGCTCCTAACTGAAAAACAATAAAATTTCAATGATTCACGCCAGTAAACAATTAAAGTTTATTGTTGAAAATTAGAAATTTACCAGAAACTTTATTGTTACTAATTCGGAAGCTAACAAACTTAATCACTTTCGTTTGGAAATTATACCAACTTCATTATTTCCAATGGGAAATTAATCAAGACTCATTCTTTCTAATTGGGAAACAACCTTATTTCAATATTTTAAGCTAATAAACAATTTATCGCTTTTATTTAAAAATCAAACCAATTTCATTATTTCCAATAGGAAATTGATGAAGACTCATTGCTTCTAATTAAGAAATAACCAGATTTCAATATTTGAAACTAGTAAAAAATTGAATTTGATTTCTTGCAATTGAAGAGCAATAGAACTATATTGATTATAAATGAAAAACAATCAAATTTTATTGCTTCCAATTTACAAACAATAAAATTTGAATGGTATACAATAGTCAACAATTGAGCTTTATTGCTGACAATTGGATATTTATCAAAAACTTTATTGTTAGTAATGAAAAATCGAAGAAGCTTAATCGCTTTCATTTGTAACTTAAACCAACTTCATTATTACCAATAAGAATCAATTTCATTACCTAAAATTATTAAACAAGAAAACTTCATTTATAAAAACTGAAAATAATTGATTCATTTCCATTTGTGAATAGTATAACTTTATTGATTCCATTAAAAAAACAATCCAGAGCTTCAAAATTGTGAACAATTTAACTCCACTGCTCACAGTGAGAAAGCTATCAAGCTTCATTGCTAGTCATTGTAAGGAAATCAAACATTATTGCCTAAAACTTAAAACAAACAAATTTTTAAAAGCTTCTTCAATTTAATAAAATTCGATACTTTTAAAATAATTGCGAAAAGACAAAACGTAATGTTTATGTATAAACGGAAACAGAACAATATTTGAAATTAGGTCAGTTTTAAAATTCAAGTTACCACTCTTTGAGAACCTAAAATCAAGAATATGCAGATACAAAAATTTTAAATAATAAAATGTTGAAAAATGTGATTGCAGGATCTCGTTAATTTTTATCTCACTGCTGGGAATAAAAGACATTCTAGAAATGTGAAAATGTAAAAATGTGGTAGAGATTTTAATCCTGCGAGAAGGATCTTATTATTTAGAGTGACTAGAGTTTTAAAAATTGCAGGTTTAAAATGTCTCTAGAATGGAGAATTAATGGCACAGAACAAGGGTTTGAAGTCATAAAAACCTTAGAAGCTTTTAGATTTTATTTGAAACTCGAGAGCACTCTAGCTTATGTGCAGGTGACCCATATGTGTCACGAATCTCAGTAACAACTTATATTGCCAATCTTAGGTCTTATTGGAACATTGACCTCTATTTCTTCACTTCTTTCGAACGATATATATGTGTAGTTATTTTGTGTCGAAGCACCAATAACTTTTTAAACGGCCCTCACTATTGTTACACACTGAAAATATATTATAGATAAATAAAAAGGTTTCCTGCTTTTTGAAATTTTACTGCGATATTAAAAATTTATTTTTAATCATTCAAAAATTAAACAGGTGCGGGTAGCATTTCCGTATTGGGAGGTGAAGCTTTATTTCAGAGCTGAACTAAACTGAAAGTACATTATGTAAAATGTAAGCTATTTGTAATTTTCCAACTCTGCACTCGACGGTCAATAAAGCTGGAAAAGAGAATTTAGTCAAACATTTTATAGGCCTGGTTTTCCCCTAAAACTCCCATAAAATATTTATTTTTAATCGCATCGTGAATTAATTAAAACAGAGTTGTCGATTTTAACGCTACACTTCTGATGGAAAAACAAAATTGTTGTTTTAATAAAGCACACTTTTTTAACAATTTGATGCCTAAAACCGTAAGTAATTGAGTAATTTTAAAAATGTGCAAACGAATTTAATTTGTTGGCATTGAAAAAAAGTTTCACACTACGGGTGTGGTTTTACTGTTAGAAATAGCGAAGGGAGTTCATTCGGATACTCGGCAGAATTGGCATTCCATTTGAGTGGGTCTTCGAAATCTTTTCTCTAGATGTAGCAAGTTGTCTGAAAATGCATTCGTTTTCCCAGAAGTTTCGCTTCTCGTTTTATTCCAGTGGGTTACCAATTTCATGAATTTATGTGAGAAACCGCGTACGGTATTTCAAAGGTTAGATACGTGACATTCAAGCGAGCTCAACAGAATGATGATTAGAGCGCTATTTTCCCAGATTAAAAAAAATATTCGGAGGTGGAGGTTTTCTTACAAAAAATCATATTTTTCAAGTTTTAAAGTTTTGATTTGTACAATGTTATTTATCTTTTATTGCAAAGTTCAGTAGAATTTGAATTTAATTAATTATATAAATTTAAATACATTTTTTAATATAAAATTTTTTTGTAGTTGGCGCATTTCAACACCCTTAAATTTCGCGATTTCATGCTAAGATTAAGAGTAAGAAAAGTGCTTTTTTTCGAATTATCTAACCTAATAGAAATTTTACTTTACTGACAACAATTTATACTTTAAAAAACAGTATGCGATTCTTGTCTTATAGTTAAATAATATATTTTTTTAACAATAAATAATTTCTTTCCAAAGAAAAATAAGAAAGTGTTGAACATTAAAATTATATAAGAAATTAATTTTATTATTTATACCTACTGTTTTTTTAGTCGCTTTTTTATTATTTACTTTTTTCAATGAAAAATTTGTTAAAAAATACTATAAAATAGCCATAAATATTTTTTTATCTTTATTTTGAAACAATTTTCTAAATTTTTTATTTTTATCAAACTTATTTTTATTGTGTTAATGTTCCAACCCCAAATTTTTAGGTTGAATTATTTTGTTTTTTTCTAGAGTCTGTTAATAGAAGCTTTTTTGAACAAATTATTTAATTTATTTTTTATTTTTTGGAAAATATAAAGATACATAAATGTAGATATATATATATATAAATAAATAAAAATTTTTTAAAAATCAATCAAATTAAAATAGCTGAATCTTCAAACGAAAAAGGCAAAATCTTAATTAAAAAATGCAAAAGTTGATATTTCAACCAAAAAGCTTTATATTTAAAATGAAAAATAGTTGGATTTAGCTACAAAATACGAATTTCCATTAAAATAGTAACATTTCAAACCAAAAAAAGACTTTTTAGTCTTGAAAGATAAAAAATTTTAACTAAAATTGTAACTTGACTAGAAAAATAATTGGGATTGCAAAATAAAAGTTCCAATAAACTATTTATTTTCTCAATTATTTTTAACTTTATAAAACTCTAATTTTCTAGGGATTTTTGATAAAATTCAAAAAGATTATTATAGACTCCAAATACGTCGAAAAAGTATCTAGAACATTTTTGAGAAGGTTTCAAAGCTTTATTTAAAAATCTTAAGAAATGTACATTCTAATTGAAATCGTTTGAAATCCTTCTAAATTAAAAATTTTATTAAAAACTTTTCTTTAAACTTTTAAATATCTTTTACATTTATTCTAATTTTTTTTCTCCAAAATTAAGCAAAAGAATCTGTCAGAATTAAAAAAATTGCTTTAAAATCTTCTAGATTTGTGTTTCAGTTTTGCAAATATTTACAAATATTTTTTAAACTTTACTGATAGCTTTTAAAAATAATTTTTCACATTAAAAATTATTGTAAATTTTCCCCGAAATTGTAAGACAATTTTGAAATACTCTTGAAATCTTTCAAAATTATTAAAGTTTCTGAATATTTTTCTGCATATATAAATGCTTGAAATATTTTTAAATAACTTTCAAAGCTACTAAAATTTTTCACAAAATTTTATAATTTTGCAATTTTTTATTTATTTTTAATTGCAAAGTTTAGTGAAATTAAAATAAATTAATTATATAAAATTAAATACATTTTTTTCTATAAAAAATTTTTGAAGTTGGTGCATATCAACTAAAAGTAAGAAAAGTGTACTTTTTTAAATTATCTTACTTATAGCAAATTTCACTTTACTGACAACAATTTATACTTATAAAAAAGGTATGCGATTCTTGTCCCACAATTAAGTAATAGATTTTTCGAAAAATCCATGAAATCTTTCCAAAGAAATGTAAGAAAATACTGAACATTAAAATTATATAAGAAATTAATTTTTTTATCTAAACACACTCTTTTTCTTAGTCGCTTTATAATTATTTTTTTTTATTAAAAATTTGTTAAAAAATAATTAAAAATAGCTATAAATATATTTTTTATTTTTATTTTTAAAAACATTTTTAAATTTTTTATTTTTATTGCACTTATTTTTTATTGTGGTAATGTTCCAACCCCAAATTTTTAGAATGAATTATTTTTTTTTTTCTAGAGTCTGTTAATAGAAGCTTGTTTTAAAAAATTATTATCTTTTTTTTTAATTTTTTTGAAAATATGAAGATATATGAATGTAGATTTGTACAAAAAAAAATTTCGATTTTCGGGAAAAATAATTGTCAATACAAAATAAAAAACGCTGAATCTTCAAACGAAAAAAGCGAAATCTTAATAAAAAATTTAAAAGTTGATACTTCAACAAAAAATATTTATATTTAAGATAAAAATCAGTTTGATTTAGCGAAAAATACAAATTTTTATTGCAATAGTAAAATTTCTTTATTAAATTATTATTAATTTTTTAATTCAAATTATTATTAAAAAAGTCTTTTTAGTCTTGGAAGATAAAAAATTTTAACTAACATTACAATTTGACTAGAAAAATAATGGATATTGCAAAATAAAAAAGTGAATTTACTATTTATTTTCTTAATTATTTTCAATTTTTAAAAAACATAATTTTCTAGGGATGCTTGAAAAAATTCAAAAAGATCATTAAAGATTCCCGATACGTCGAAAAAGTATCTAAAACATTTTTGAGAGAGTTTCAAACTCTTATTTCAAAGTCATCAAAAATGTACATCCGGATTAAAATTTTTTGAAATCCTTCTAAATTTAAAATTGTATTTGAATTTTTTTTTAAATTTCTAAATATCTTTTTAAATTAATCAAATTTTTTTCAAAATGAAGCAAAAGAATCTATCAGATTTAAAGAAATTTCTTTTAAATCTTCCAGATTTGTGTTTCAGTTTTGCAAATATTTCAAAATTGTTTTCAACTTTAATGATAGTTTTTTTAAAAATAATTTGTAACAATAAAAGTTATTAAAAATTTTCTTATAAATTTTGATTAAATTAAATCTTCCCAATTTTTTTTCTGCATGTATCTACGCTTGAAATATTTTTAAATCTTGTTTATGTTTGGACTTATTTTCTAATATCTCTGAAACTTTTTAAATAGTTTTCAAAGCGATTAAAATTTTTTAAGAAAATTTTATAATTTTGCAAAACTGCAAAATTTTACTTTTAAAATCTTTTAAATTCTTTCTTAAAATTATTGGAAATTATATCAAATATTGTGAAACTCTTTTTAATTTTCTTTTGAAGTTCTTTGTTTCAAAATTTCTAAAAAATTATGTATTAAAATCTGAACAATATAAAAGCGTCATTATTTGTTAGCGATTATAACAAAAAGGTTTGTGTTTTTTTCAATTTAATATAAAAAATAAGTATCCTTTATATTTGTTCAACCTTAGAAATCATTATCAGTAAAATATTTAATATTTTCTGTAAGTTTCGTAATTAAAAATTGTTCTTACGGTTTAATTTGACTTCTCATTATTAACTGTATCATAAAATCAAAAATTAAAGTGGTGTAAGTACGCAACTTTGTTTTAAATTAATAAAATTTGAGAACACATGGCACTCTGATGAGTAATTAAAGTAAAAAATATAAGTGAACATACAAATATAAGTAAAAATAAAGTTGAATATAAGTAATTATAAATATAAGTAAACAAAACTCTATTGTACAAAATAGAATATTAACAATTGTATAAATAAAAATTTTCAAACTGTATTTCACCGAATTTCAAAATAAAATGCTCCACAGCGATTTCTAAATATTTTTTTCTGGCAAAAATGGGGGATCATTTGCTCCCCAACATGTCAAAACTTTTCATAAAAGAAAATAATTGCTTTCATACTTCTATTCGTAATCAATTGAAATTAGTTAATTAAAAATAAACAAATTTTATTTTTTATCTTCTTTAAATAATTAATTAATTTAATTATACGCTTTATGGAATAATAAACTTGTTGGTCTACGTTCGTGATAATTAATCAGGTTCAAAATTTCGAAATTTAATAAATTGAAGGTTTATTATTTTTTTATACCGTATTAGGTTTATATTAAATAAATATTTTTGCTTTTATGAAGTGAAAAAATAAGAAAACAAAAAGGTTGCATTCTAGTTTCTGCTTATAAATTGACTTACTTGCTAGAGACGGTGATGGGATTTTTATTATTTCAGCTTGTTAGTTTTCTACATTTTCCTGGAATATTTCATGTTTTTCGAAGAAAGAGGATGCATTTTCTTCTCGCACTGTAGACTTTTTTCCCTCCAATAATGGTGAAAGGCAATTTTGTACTATTTATTTATGGCGCATAAAAGAAAATCCGGGAAAAGATGATGTTAGAATCTTGGATTAGATTTTAGTGATGTATTGATAATAACTTGTACGTTTAGGAAATTAAACATTTTCAGTGGCTTATGTTATTTTGGGAATAATTTGGGAATAAATTTTAAAGTGAAACTTTAAAAAATTTTTTAAATTGTAAATAAAATAAATTTCTATAATATTATTGCTGATATTTGCTTCACTTATTATAATAAAATAAGGCAAAGAGCATATTTAATAATAACAGTTAATTTAATATTTATAAATAATTTATTAGATTACCTACTAAAAATATGTTTTTTTTTTGCCAATTTGTTAAGTATTAGAAATTATATACAGAAATTTTTATTTTTTTTATTTATCTTTCAAAGTGATTATTATAATTTCAAAAAGCTAAAATGGAATATTTTTATATTCGAATTTTAAACATTGGATCAGTTAAAGTTCAAGGAAATTTAAATGTTATCTTTAACAAATTAAATTATTTAAAATGAAATAATTTTAAATTTAAAACTTTTGAATTTAAGTAATTTTCAGTTTGGGCCAATTAAAATTTTACAATGTGAAACTAAAAACTAAACTGACAGTTTTGATACCAATTGTCATTTTTTTACACAAATACTGAAAATATTTAATAATTTAAAGCAAAATTTAATTATTTAAAAATTAATAATCTCCAAATTCTGAATTATACTTTTTAAATTTACTTCTAAAATTGTAACTATATTAAATTAAAGAAATTATACATTTGCCGAACATAATTCTTAACTTTTCAATTACAAATTTTTTTTAAACACTTCAGTTAGAATTATTACAAATTCTTAAGGTTTACAGTTTAAATATTTTTTAATTTTAAATGATTTATTTCTTTATTTCTTCAAATAAAAATCGGACATTTTAAAAATATTACATGCATTACTAAATATTAAATAATTTTATTGTCAATGCCTATTTGTAAAATCTTCCCATTTTTCAGGCTTGCTTAAAAAATCCTCATATAATAAACAATTATTTTTGATTAATAAAGTATCTTTAAACCAAGGTTTTTCTCAAGTAACTTGATATTTATTTTATTGAAAAAAACAGATCTTCTGATTGAAAATTAATAAAAATCTGTATTTGTTATTTATATTTTTTTAAATAAAGAAAAAATATTTTCTCTAGACAAAATTTTTTATTATAATATCGTAAGGTCCTTTCTGATTTTGTATCCAAAAAAATTTTTGTTTTCTAAAAAATAGGCAAAATATGAAACTGTTTAAAAGAACTCTGTATGAAATAAACATTTATTATTATTTATAAAGTATGATAATCGTGCACACTATTTATAACAAATAAATTCGATAAATTTTTTTAAAGAAACAAGATCCTTATAGCGTTAAATGGCTAAGATATGCATTTTTTTTATAAAATTAACAAGTACTTCTGATTTTTAAAAATTCAAAACTAGTCATCATTTTGACGTTTAAACTAAAAAAAATCAAAAATAAAGACATCAAGTATTTTCGTCTTGAAATAGTACTTTCACTTATTAATTTGTTAATCAAACAATAATTTTTCAATTTTTTAACTTGCTGAATATTATTTTTAAGAATCTCGAACAAATCTCTTTGAAATTTTATTATATTTTGGTTTAATTCTCAAATCTGACCAAAATTGTTAGCTCTAGGTTCAGGTAACAACTTTGATGTATTTCTTTCTTAATTATTTATGGTTCAAGCAATTTTATTTGTTTAAAAATACTTTTTTTACAAATGATCGGTACCCACAAAACAAAATAATATTATTAAATATAAATAATTATTTCTGTAAAATTAATTGGTTGAATATTCTTTAAAGAATTTTCTATTTTTTAAATTGTAGCTTTGGTATGGAATAAGGCAGTAAAGTTAATTTTTTGTTAATCTGTCTAAACTTATTTCAAATTATTTAAATACTATCTTATTTTTTAAATATATCTTATCACTAGAATAAGGCAGAAGAGTGTAGTTTTAAAAAAAAAATTCAACAACCTTCATTGGATTCTCCTATGATGACAATATTCATTACTTAAGCATAATTGTTATTAAAATTTATATTTGTTTCAACACTTTTATTGAGAACATTTTTATTCTCTCTGAATTATAATTCAGAAAAAGCTAATTAGTTCATATTTTGTAAAGAATTTCGATTTTAATTAAATGGTTTCAGTTAACAAGAAAAGTGGTACATTTTTTTTTTAATTTTGTCGAAAAAAAGTTGTTTTAACAAAAAACATAAAAAATAATGACTAAGCAATAAAAAGTGTTAACAGAGAAGGAGCTGATGAAATTTGTTGAAAAGTTAAGAAAAAACTTAACTTTTCGTCTTTACTTTTATTTAAAAGTTACATTTCAACAATAAAAAAAAAATTTGAACAAATAAGAATAAACTGAATCAATCGTGTTGATCTTTAATTTACAACAACTAGTATATGACACTAAGCGAAGTCTTAAACTTTTGAAATTTGGTTAAAAAGAAATTTAAATAAATGGAAATTGTTTAAACAATAGTGGGTAAATGTGAAAAATACCATAATACCAGAATTCTATAAATTATTTTGAAAAATGTGCAAAAACTGCACTTTTCTGCCTTATTTATGTCAAATGTTACATTTAAACAATACAAAATTGTTTAAACAATTTTAAAGACGTTCATTTTCAGAACTGATTTTTTATTTTTCTGAATTAAATTGTCTCGATACATGGATTTTCTCTTTCTGTGAACCCCACAAAATGAACCATTATCCTAAAATAAATCCAAAATTCGATTTCTTCTCATCCCAGTATGTCCTAAGATAAACAGAAAATTATTTTAAAAATGTTATACTTTCCGCTGAGTAGAAAAATAGATTTTACTGGGGTTAGTTTATATATAGGGATGTCCACATTTTTCTTTTTTGATTGATTTGAATGATTGACAACAAATCCAAGATGTCAAATTATTTTAATAACCCTGACAAAATTTATAAAAATTAACTTTTTTCAGCCCAAAATCTCTTCATTTGGTTATAAACAAATAATTGAATAAAAAACATTTAAAACCCAGTAGAAACTCGGCAACTTAAAGCCACGTACACAATTGTCATAGATGTAGATATACAAAATAAATTATTTAAATAAATTAGAGTAATAGAATAGGATTCTAATCTGATGAGCTAAGTTTAAGGAATGCCAATTCTCTGCACCGAAATTACCTTAATCCAGACGAAAACTTATTTGCAAATGAACTTTTTTTTTGAAAGTTATTGTGAATAACGATTTAATAAAACTCAAAAATCATCTTATGATATTTTTTACAAAATAATTTAAAATAAAATAGTATGAATGTTTGAAGCGATAAACTTCACAAAACACTTGTTAAGAGTTAAAAGCTCGTTTTATATCTGCAATCGACTATACCGTCCCCATCAGTTCTCTAGCTAAGTTTTTGACCCGAGTGAGCCTGCACTCGATGCTTTTAGCACTTCTCTTGGGTACTTTGCTTGGCTCAGCTCCCCCCTAAAATGAATTTCTCTCTCGCCCCTTGCCCCATTCTTCGGGTCTAATGTCTGAATCTGAGCTGCTTTGATGGAATGCAACCTGTTCTTTATTGTTCTTTTCAGTGCCACCTAAAATCACGCCTTTCAGTTTTGCTCGCGATTTAAACGTAGGGGACCGTACAAGCATACAGTGCGTTGTCGTGACGGGCGACCTGCCTCTGACATTCACTTGGCTCAAAGATAACGTGCCGATTGAGGCACAACCGGAAACATCCCTGGCGGGCCTTGAGGCCCCCGTCGGGAATCCGAAATCGGGCCTCGCGGACCAGCCCCAGGGACCAATTAGGGCGATCAACATCCGCCAATATGACGCTTTTAACAGTGCCCTGAGCATTAGCACGATCGCACCCGCACACAACGGCACGTACACCTGTCACGTGACCAACGGTGCTGCCACCGTCGCCCATTCTGCACTCCTCCACGTCAACGGTAACGAAACCGTTGGTGTTTCTTTAAGCACCAACCCAAATCTATCAACCTATCACTTTTGTCATTTGGGCTAGGCACATTATCAGTTTTTATCAATTTTTAAAGAAAAACTGACAGTTTTTAGAAATTTTAATATTTTTATGCCTAGGAAAAGGATGTCCATGGAAAGAGTAAATAGTAGGAATCGGTCATCCTTCAATCCCCTCTCTCATTGCCTTAGATTAAACGCAAAAGAGCTTGCGAGGAGAAGTATAAGGAGAAGTAGTGAGAGGGGAGGAGGAGGAGGAGAATGAGGAGAAGGAGGAGGAGGAAGAAGATGAGGATGAGGAGGAGGAGGAGGAGGAGTGTTGTTCCCCTTCCTCAGAAGGAGAATAGAAGCGTTTTAGAGAGCTCTCTGTGGACATCCATGTACTAGGAGAATGAAGTAGTCTTCAAAACTAAAATAGAGCACGGGAGAATTTGGAATTGCAATTGTAAGGTTTCCAAAATAGGGACAGATATAAAGAAATCGTGTATTTTAAACTGAGAATTAAAAAATTATTTTTCTTCACTTTAGAAGATTTGTGATTCAAATCGATATGTTATTTAGAAAGATAATGGGAACCGCAAAACTGCGAGGCGCTACCTGTAACTTCAATAATTGAAATTACGGATAACCTTAATATGAAATCGCGCAAAGAGATTGAATTTGTAAGAATTATTTTAATATGTACTAATAATAATAAAAATAATAAACTAATAAAAATAATGTATTATCAAGAACAAAGTGTTTTAGATGTAATTCCAATAATTTTCGATAAAAAAACTTTTGCTGCAAAAACCGTTTTTCTTTGAAGAAAATACTGAACTTTATAAGCCTAAATAAAAGTTGTTGTACGCAAAAATAAACTTAAAGTAAACATATATTTTATTTTCAAATAAATATTTACTGGCTAAAAAATTGTAATAACCTAGAAGTTAATTAGTATTTTAATTTCGCTTTTGATTTTCTATTATTCATATTTTTTGCATATTACATATCCTTTTTTTAAACTTGTTATGTGTTTAAACTCAGGTGATTCTGTAAAATAATTTTTTTTTATAAAAAAATAGTTTTAACAGAAAGCATTTTTTCTACTCAATATTAAGAAAATTTCATCTAAAGCACTTTTATCAATGAATATTAATTTTTTGCATTAACTATTGGTTTTATAATCCAAAAAAAAATCTTAAAATAACAATTGGCCGCTAATCGGTGTGGTTCACCTGAAATAGGCTCGAATTTAAAAAAACTTTTAATGTTTCATTTTTGACCTAAAAAACCAAGAAAGTTCGAAAAAATTCGAAAAAAAATCGAATTTGACAAAATAGCGGCTACTTTTATGAAAGCCAAAGTTTGCGTTTTTTTCGAAAAATCTACCAGATACAGGAAAAAGTTTGAAGAACATATTTTTCGCACTGAAAATTCCAATGCAATTTTTTCCATTTTTTACCGTTTTTTGTATTATTTCCAAAAATGTATGATCTTTTCGCAAAATAGATGTATTCTTTTCTGATTGCTATAAAACCACTAAGAAGTAACGACATTGTGATCCTCAGTTATGAAAAAATAGCACTTTTGTTGCTATTTAAATTTTTTTTATAAGAGTTATTTTTTATAAATTTTCAAACATTAAATTTTATTAATAACGCCTAAACTAATTTTAAAGTGTCAAAATCCTGAATTTTGGCTTCAATCCTCAATTAAAAAATATTAAAAATAGTATCTCATTATAGACATTTTATATCCAAATAAATTTTCTAGTAGAATGTAATCTGTATTTAAAACTAATGGTGTTAAATCTTAAATTAAAAAAAAAAAAAACTTTGCAGCAAAATTTTATATTCAAAGGATTTTAAAATAACTTTTACATATAATATTAGTTTTTAAAGCAGCAACAGTACCATCAAACCTTGTTTGAAATTTAGGTTCGAAATAAAAATGTGTTTATGTACTATTTCAAAAGATAAAAAATAAATTTAGAATTTATTTTCACTGACATTTCTATTAGGACAAAATAATATAAAAAAAAACCGTACACATAATTTGAGCGTTGTTAGAATAAATTTAATTTTTAAAAGTTTCCACAACAAAAAATGGAAAAAAGCTGCAAAAAATAAATAAATAATACCACTCTTTTTTTTTCCTTCTAAGGATAATAATAAGGTCATGTTTTACAAAAAATACAAATTTTGGAAATACAAAATTTGGTTCAAGAATTTCAAAAATTAAAAGCATCTTTTTATTTTCCGTGCCTGGTATATTTTTCCAGAATAGGACCACACATTTTTGTTAAAAAATTTCAGATTAAAAAAAAATACTGGATATTTTAAACAAATTTTCCGTGTTTGACCAATAAATAACTGTTTTAACTGCTTTTACAAAGTTCTAAATACCATTCCAAAAAATTATCTTATTTTAAATTCAGAATTTCAATGCATATACATATATAGATTTTTATAATTTCATCAAATATACTTGTAAGTTTTACTCTTTTTTTATGTTTTCGCATTGTATAAATAGTCGAAAACCACTAAAAGTGAAAAAATTCTTCTTATTTAAAGGCCAAGACATTTTTTATAAAGTCTTGGCTGAAAAATTAGTTAGGTGCAAGTTAATAATTTAGAAATTGTTCAATACGTCGAACCTAAATTTTCTTGAGCTTGAACCAAAGAAGTATTTTAAAAAAATTTTCGGTTAACAATCTTTTTACGTGATATAAAATTTTGGGATTCATCTTTATTTTAGACAATCCTAAACACCATGAAAAGTTTTTTTTCATGAAAAAAGAAAACCTACATATTAATTTTGTTCAAGAAAAAGAAATTTTGTGTTAAATATGCTCAACTTGTTCATAATGTTGTGCTATTAAACCCAATCGGAAAAAATGTATTTTTCATATTTAGAAATAATTATAAATCAGGCAGCATATCATTTTATTTCTAATTTTTTATTATTATTGCTTTAAAAAACCCGTAGATTAATCATACTCAATATCATTGTTTAGTTATTATAATTTTTTTCCTAATATTCAAATGTTGAATTTTGAAATCAAAAAAGAGAATTTTTTCGCTTATCTTTCACGATTTAATTAATTTGATTATTTTTACTTTGCTGTTCTGAAACGAGAAGTATAAATAAGTATTAAAAAATGAAAAAAGGAAATGAAAATGTGTTACAGAATACATAAATTGGTGTCTATATGGTAAGGAATTTATTTTGAAATTATTTTCTAATCGATTTCTTACTACCCAGACACAAATTTAAACAAAATAGAAAACACTTGCACTGAGTTTAGACACCAAAAATTTCTTCTCTGTTTAACAAAAAGAATGTTTAACTTTGTGATATTTTCGAGTAATTTAAAGTCAATAAAAATTATTTTATTGACCATTTTCTTGTAAGAATATAGGGAAAAAGTCAATGAAAAAAAATTTAAGGTCGTTTAGGCAAGTTCAAAAATAGTCCAGTAACATTGCTGTCTTACATGGAAATTCACTTGCACCTTAAATATTTTTTCTGCTAACATAGATATCATAAATAAATCTACTGTATTCAAAGCAGAAGATTTGCGTTTAGTAATTTTGGACTATTTTTACGATGCGGAGACACAAGATAAGTTGTTAAAAATGAAATCTTAGGTAAGTGTTTTCAAATGCCTAAACCATTTTTTATCCCTCTTAGAACTAAGAATACAAAAATATTTTATACGCCCTAATCTATAATAATTAAATAATTAGAAAAGTGTTTAAATTTTATGAATACTCTGTAGTTAGCTAAAAACTTTATAAAAATTGTACCCTAATTTTACAGAAGTTCTTTAATTCTGTATGCTAAATCTTTCATGTTATTATTTTAGAAATTGTACAGAATTTCCATGGAATTGTAACAAAACTTATACAGGAATTAAGTCAACAAAAAAAATAAAAATTCGACTGTGCTCTTCTTTTAAAAGTTTTCTCCTTAATATTCTAAAAACGTCATTTAGATTAATTAAAAAAAAAATGTATTTGAATTGGTGCCTAGCCCTTCTTCAACCCTCGCAGCACATTTTTGGTAACACTTAAAAAAATCTTCAAAATTTATGCACAATTTTCTTTCTATATAAAAAAATCACCTTTTCAATAACATACTTTTGATGCACCAGACCAAAAGTGTAATGTGAATGTTGACATCAGAAATGAAGATCAATAGTGATCGTCCACTCAGAAAAAATATTTAACAAAAAAACGAACAATTTGTTTAAATCGATTTCTTTTAAATCAATCTAAATATTATTTTAAAAAATTTAAAATTTCCTTTTTATTAATCAACATTTTAATTTTTAAATAAACTTTAACTCATTTAAAGGGAAAATATTGGTTATTAAATAAGAGATGTAGGTTGATTAATTTAAATCCATTAAAAACAACTTGATTCGTTTAATTAAATTAAATTTCTTTTCTGAGTGAATCACTCCTTTCGTTTTCCGAACTAACCTGCCTGTTTCTGCTACATGCTCTTTCACAATGCACGCTAAATACCTTTTTTAGTCTTATTCGATTCTTCCAGCTACGACTTGTTCTATTTTCCTGCACGCTATTTTCTCTGCACGCTAATTGCACGCTTTTCGAACCGATTTTCTATGAGATACTTTTCAACTTACTTATAGTCTCGATAATTTTGTATTTTGACTGATTCTTCAGTTAATACACTCCTACTGTTAGTTTATTCGATAGTCGAATGCATACACTGGACATCGTTCGGGGAAAATTTCTTTTTCAAGCCAACGAAATTCAACTTAGATTTAATTAATTAAATTAATAGAAAATGGATTTTTAAAAATAATTTCGTGAATAAATAACAAAAAGAAAATGTTTTCTAATCTCGTATTAATTACAACTCAGTAATAATATTACACCCTGTTTTATAAAGTCCTTTTTCTATTACAAAAATAATTTTCAAAGTAGAATTGATAATAATATTTATTCGAATGCCTCAGTAGAATTTGTTAAAGTATATTTAAAATTCGATTTTTAATAATCTATAGTAGTAATTTTTTGAAAGGATAACTCCTAGAGAAATAATTTGTTTCATTCTGTGAAATGAGAATTTTTTTTGAAGAAAATAAAATTCTCAGATTGATTAATTTAATTCCATGCAAGAACAAAAAATTTCTCCTAATGGTCCTTTATTTATGTTTAAAGTTTCTACTATAATTAAAACACAGTATTTTATAGGTTAATAAATAATTTCCCTCGTTTTTAAAGAGTATGATTTGAAGTGATATTTTACGTATCTGTAACAGCTCTAATGTCACTTGATTGATGATACACAATCACGCACAATTTTTAAAGCCGTACTCGTTTAAATTTTCGTATTTTAATAAGTGCATCGTATGTCGTTATTATTCATCAGGTGTATTGTATATTTTAAATTTATAGTACAGTATTTTTAGAATATATAGTTATCTGACCGATGAAATTGTCAGTAAATTATTTACTACCTCGATTTAAAAATTATAATTTTTGGAACTTGTCATGAATAACCGAACCAGATGTAGACATCTTCTAATAATTTTCTTCCATTTTTTTGCAATTGTGAACTATTTAAAGGAAAGAATATTTCCACAGTGTATAAACCTCTTAGATTGAGACTGAAATCGTAAAAGCTGAAAAAGTTCGAAATCTGTCAATGTCAGTCAGTCAATCCATTTCAATGAAGCAAACAATGAGACTGGAGTTTCGTTGAGGGTGAGGGACGTATAATCGGTGATGAATCTTGATTGCTTTTTTAGGTACCTTCTAGCTGTAATTAAGGGACTAATTCTTTATTTATGGTAGCAATTCAAATCAAAATTAATTTAAGCTTTAGACTGATTCGAAAAAAATTATTTCAATGCTTTTAGATAAGGACAGAATTCCGTTTGACCTTTGAGCCTTAAACATTTTCCTTTGAACTCTCACCTTTAAAATTTAAACTGTCAGCTCTGACTTTGATCTTGGCCAATAAAGCTTTCACATAAATTTTTTGACATATAGATTTTTATTATGTATTCTTTACCCTTGACATTTGAACTATAACCCCTAACATTCTGAACTTGAAATGTCAACTTTGGCTTTGACCTTGAAACCTAAACTTTTACACATAATCACTGAATTATTTCTTTTAAACTCAGACCATTGTCCTTTCATATTTAAAATCTGACCTTTATCCTTTATATGTCACTTCTGACGTATAACCTATGACCTCTGACCTCTGACCTTTTATATTTGACCACTGAACTTTGAAGACTTATCTCTTATGTTTGACCTTTGACCTCTGACTTCGACCTTGGACCCTGAACTGTCACATATGAGAACCACTTGGAAGAAAGAGTCTATTTTTAGATATTTTTGATTTGCTGAATTAAAATTTTAGCCAATAGTGCTAAATTTCAAATGGCTGACCCAAAATTAAGAAAATATCTAATACTCGGTCTCGGTCACTGAATTGGAATTTAATGTCGAAATTGCCAATTTAAAAATCGCTGACGAAAAACGGCGAAACTAAAAATTTAAAAATATAAAATTAGGTACTTTCACTTCAATCACCAGCCAATTTCACTTTGTTGATTACTGGGGGGGGGGGGGGGAAGGATAAGGGACAAAACTCATGAGATTTGTAAACTTTAGCCCTATTTTGCTAATATCTACGTAAAAACTAATTTTTTCTGTATGAGTGCATTTGAAAAATAGATTTTATTTTTTAATTATTACTATTTAATTGAATAATAAAATTAAAATAATTATGATGGTTTACATTAAAGTAAAAATACGTAATTTGCAGGCGTTTTTGGAAAATGCTGGCTAAAAAGAATATTTGGGTCGCTGAATTCGAATTTTTATTTAAAAGTGCTAACTTTAAAGTACCTAAATTGAAATAATTAAGTATTGCATATTTCAACATTTTCAAAAATAGAAGTTTTAAAAATTTTTTAACATTTCGAAAGGATTAAGAGATACGCAAAAAGTAAAGAAATGTGTGAAGTATTATAAAATAATTTTTTATCTTTGTAAAGAAAATTAAATGTGAAACGAAAAATGCAGTTCTGTATGGAATAGCAATTGTCACGCATATTTTAAAATTAATTTTTTTACAATAAATTATGTTCAAGTTGTATTGTTATAAATAATTAAATCTGCACAAAAAATTAATGCATTTTAAGTTATATCACAGCATCTATTAAATCTAGTATTATTAAACATGTTAATTTTTTAATCGAACGCAAAATGTTATTTATTTAAAATAGAAAAACAACAAAAATGTTACAAAATGTCTAATTCGATGAAAATTTCGTTTTCCCTGTAAGAAAAGAATTTTTATAGACAATTTTTTCATTTTTTTTGTAATTTTTCGGTCCAATAGGTGTTGACATATATCCCCAAAAATATGATAATTAAGTGTAAATTTTATTGTTGTAATATTAAAATGGTTAATTTTTCACACAAAAAGTGTAGATCGAAAAAATTCTTGTCTTGATTTAAATATTCGGAAAAATGTCTTATAGAATCGTTTTATTTATAAATACTGTATTTATTTTTTTTAAACTTAACAAACAGTTAACGACCAACTTTATGAAAAGGTTCGCTGGATATTTAGAATCAAAGAGTTTTGCTCTATATGTTAAGCTTTTATCACTCTGAAACCACCCAAGCCCCAGAATCAATTTTTTATGCATTAGACGCCTTTCTTCAGAACAGTTACATATATCTAAGCTATAACTTTTTACGTTTAACCATTGAAACCTCATCTTTAAAATGAAACTTTTATCTGTTATTCTGTCACATCTGAAATTTGACCTCTGACCTCTGACCTATGACCTTTGGCCTTTGTGCTCTTACCTTAGACGTCTGATCTTTTTTATTTTACTACTGAACTAATAACACCGATCTTTTATCTTTGACCCTTGACCTCTAGCATATGATTTTTAACCTTTGAAATTTATCATTAGACCTTTAAACTCTCATTTTTGACTCTTCATCTTTGGTCCGCGTTATAATTCCAAAAATATATAGAAAGGACAATATTGACCTTGAAGACTCTGCATCTGGTTCAGTATAAAAATTGACATTGTTCCCTAAGTTTAAAAAGATGAAAAATTTCGTCGCCAGCATCAGGTAGGAAAATGTTTTTTTTTCCCCGATTGGGTAAGTAGTGGTGAAATATACTACATGAAAAATATTCTGAAAGCTGTGATACCGACATGGGTGTTTAAGTAGCGTTGACCGACCTTTTGACCTGGATTCGAGCTCGCTCGTTTTTCAGGTTTTATGATTATCAAAAATAACCTGGTTTAGGTCTCACAAAAATTGAAATATATACCTAATTAGGTATGTACGTATACAATTAGAATGGTACCTATTCCGTGACTACCATTATAGTTCCGCCGCGGATCTCGCCGTTTTATTTCGAGAACGGTATCACCCAAGGGATGAGGACACAACTAATGTGTACCACGAGCCAGGGAGACCAGCCCTTCAACATCACCTGGCTGCTGGACAGGAACCCTATTCAGGTCAAAGAGAATAGTGATGTTATGTCGAACCAGTTACCTACGAGTCAGGAAATCACCAACATTCAGATAAGCGACTATCCGCCGTTTTCCAGCATCCTCACGATTAGTAATGTCACAGCAAAGCACAGTGGAAACTACACGTGCCGAATCAGCAACATTGCTGGAGTCACCGAACACTCCACTAGACTCTCCGTAACTGGTTTGTGTCAGATATCTCCAAAGCAATGCTCTGCAGTCCGGTTTTTTGATCAAATTTTATTTTTTTTAGGGTCTGGAATTGCTGTTAAGTTTTACATATTTTTTTAAATTTATTTGAGTGGGTATAAACAGTTTTCTAAACTATATGAAACCTAACAAGTTTCCTTCCAGTCTGACTAACAGGGATCATCAATAAGGCAGTGCAAGTCAGCCCAGCTTTAGATGGTTTAGAATTGATTTGACTTAAAATCCATTATACTATGTGTATTTAATTCATTTTTATCTAAATGCTTTGTACAATACCAAAGAAAAAATTACAAGACTTAAGAATTATTTTAAAGTATACAGTTTAATTGATTTTAGGTCAATTAAATTCTAAACCGTCACAGACAGGGCTGACTCGGATTAACTTACTGACGAGCTAAGTGAGTCAGCCTAGGACGAAATGTGTTAGGTTTTGTATAATTTTAAAAGCTATTGACTCTCATAAGAATTTAAGAATATTTAAAAAAAAAATAAAAATAAAAATTCTAGACTCTAACGCCAATTAAAATAATCTTCTTTACGATTATGAGACGTAGGTCAATTAAAAAACGATATTAAAAAACAGGATAGCTGTAATTTAACTGGCATAAACAAGTTCAAAACAAATGTCTAATCCCAAGTAAAAATATTATGCTTGTTGTTTGAAAAAAGCAAATCTTGATAATCAGTTCGACATAAAAAGATTTTATAAAGAAAAATATTTTGTTAACTGATTACTTGAAGGGGATCATGACAGAACCATGTAAGTGTTAAGAAAAAATGTCAGTAGAGAAAAAAAATTTTCCTAAATTGAATTAATCAAAAAATTAATAAGTACATTCGAACGTTCATAAAGCTCTATGGATCTATCAAAACAAGATTGAAAAATTATTTATTAATTTATAACAAAATTATTCTTTGAAAAATAAATTATCCTTTGAGAACAAAATTATCAAAAATCATCCTTGATAAAAAGTTTGGTGTTTTTAAATTGCTTTACTTTAAATATTACTTAAAGTTGTTTAATATCTTAAATTTGAGTTTTTAATCAAATCTTTGAATAATTTCTTTTAATAAGAAAAATAATAGAAACCGTAGGAGAATTAAAAGACGTTTTTAATATTTTAATACTTTTGCGCATTCAGTGTATTTCACCTATTTTTTTAAAAGAATTAAAATAAAAAATCGAAAAGTTTCGGAAAAGAGGTAAAATTTCTAAAAACTTTAGTAATGTTAGTTTTTTGAACCAGAAATTAACATTTTGAATAAATAATCATAATCAAGAATCTCAATTTTCAACAATTATAAGTTATGTTAAAGAGGATTACAATTCTGAATAATTTATTTGTTCTGATAGTGTTATTCACTACAAATCATTAGTAATTAAACAAAAATTATTTTTGTTTCAAATTATGCAATATAAAACATTGAATAATTTTAGATTGTGGTAGTTTTTTCGTTGATAATTAAAATTTCTATTAAAAAAATCATTAGAATGCAAAGCAGATTATTAATATTTCATTATATTATCATTATAATTTGAACCAGATTTTTAACTATCTAACAAATTTCGATCATGTTTGTAGATTTCACAGAAGATTTAAATTTATTTTATAATTGTAAATCAAACTAGCAAATATAGATTGCAACAACAATTCAAAATATCGGAAATTTATATTTTTGTACAAAAATAGATATTTGTTTATTAGAATTTATATTCATAATATACTAAAACAAATTGGGCTAGGTATAAAATTTAACAATACATACATTTCATGGATTATACTATTATAGAATTTTGAAGCTAATAAAACCTATGTTAAAACAATGGCATTTACATAGTTATGCCGTTACACTCTTCGGACGTATTTCATTTACAGCTATTTTGAATCTGAATATGAATAGAAGAATTACTATTATTTTTGCAGTTATAGAAAAAATGTTGAATTCCTTCTTTTTTACTTTATGTCTAATGGATTAAGGGTAAAATAAAAAATTTCATTTTCATATTTATTTTCAAAAAAATGTAAATTATCAAAACTCGTTATTTTTTCTTGGGGTTTTCAACCAAGCAGGTATTTAAGAATTTGATTTCCCAAATGATAATTTCGTTTTTTTCGGAATCAAATAACCGGCGCAGAGCATAATTATTACGTTCATGTCGTTAATTTCGTTAAAAAATTACCTTCTCAGAAATATCCTGAAAATATTCGACTTGCTTGAAAATGACAAGGCAAAAACCAACTTTCTAAGTGAATCAACCAGTTTAGTAACTCTGAGAAAGTTTCTCGCACTTTTATAATTTTTAAAACTGTATATAAAAATTTCACTAAAATGTTTTAAAAAATTGTAAAGGGATACAAATCGAATTTTCAACCTATTGTGTGTTTAAGAAAATTATTGTACAATTATTATTATATTATTTTTATTATATTAAAAATGTGTGTAATAGTACACAAATAATTTTGAAAATTACTTGAAATATAATTTTTTTATTTTATTGTCAAATAGCACTATATATCGTGCAAAAGTAACATTTATACGACTAGTGCAACCGTTTTTTATATTTTAATAATATCTTTGAATTGATAAGTACTTAGTAAAATCGTCTGATAAGCGTCGAATTTTTTAAAGAAATGAAATATTTTAGTATACTTCATTTATTTATTCTGAATTGTTCAAAAACTTTTAATATTAGAATAAATTTAAATACTAAATTTCCAAATGAAAAAAATTTTAAACCTTTTTTCACTGAAATAAGTGTAAAAAGCAGAATGTATGATTTTGTAGAAAAAATCCATTTTTTTAAGATAACTTTACACTGGATAGCTTCGTCTGCTTCTATTGTTAATTTGAATTGCACGAATCAAAATTTAAATTAAAAAACACTGCTTATTTGTATACAAAAATGCATAAAGACAACACTTATATGTAAAGTTTGAATGAGATAAAACGACATGGACGTGATATTTCGATAAACTGTAAATACACTGAGCAGGATGTGCACGCAACTGAAAAGGATCGGAATAAATAATAAAATTTAAATTAAATTTTCAAATTAAATTTAATACAAATAGGTATGTTACGTACAGTCCTAAATATTATGCTGCTGAATATTCGGTTATTTAGCATCACCGAAATGAATTCATTTAAAAATATTAATGCATTTTAGTCAGCTTGATTAAATAAATTGAAATACGGTTTTAAAAAAAGAAATTCAATTTAGAATTATTTCAAATTTTATTTTATTATCTGGGTCTGCTACTAAATTTCCTATAAATTATAAAAGTTTATTTAAAGAACAAAAAGTGGAAATTTTTCACAAGCTTCTCTAAATATATTCATTTTTCCTAAATTTGAACAAATCTGTATTATTACACTATAATTCTAAATGTCAAAAATTATTTTTTTTGCTGTTTGAAATCATTATTTATTTAATTTTTGTTATTTTTATTTGAAAAATCATTTTTGGCAAAATCGTCTTAACCCATTAACAACCAAAGCTATCAATTTTATAACATGAGTTTGACCGCAAAATTTATGGGTATAACAAAACTATAAATAAATCAAAAGTACTGTTTCTTATGTTTTTGGGTGAGCTTAATCAAATCCGTGTTCGAAATTTAAATATTTTGACTTTACAATTAAAAATGGCGGTTTTCGCATACAAAAATAGTAAAAAATGTTTGATTTTTTATTTTTATAATTTTTTTCAAACATAAAACGCGTTAATAGTCAACCATCGGTGCAAAAAATTCTTCAAATTCAACATAAAATTTTTATGTATGTGCTTTTTCTTCCAAAATGGCAGACAAAATGCAAAAATGTCCCAAAAACTGTATTTTTCCAACATATTTATTTTTCTCAAAAAATTTACAGTTTAAAAAAAAGTTACATAGATTAAAAATATCTTGAAATAAATCATATAACACTATGAAATTTTTTCAGATTTTTTAGAAAATTTTTTTGATTTTTCAACAAATCAAAAATTGGAAACTTGCAAAAAAATGTACAAAAAATCTGAAAAAATTCAAGAATATGCTTTGACTAATTCTGAGACCTTTTTTTTTGAAAATTTGTAAGAGATCCTATAGTTTTTGGGAAATAATTGATCAAACTTCATGCGAATTCTTTTCAGCCGTTTTTAGGTTTTGCAAATGTACTTTTTTATTTACTTATTTCCCAAAAGCTATAGGCCCTGATATAAATTTTCCAAAAATAAAAATGTCTTAGAATTAGTCAAAGAATATTATTGAATTTTTTCAGATTTTTTGTACATTTTTTTTGCAAATTTCAAATTTTTGAGTTTTTGCAAAATCAAAATTTTTTTCTAAAGAACCTCAAAAAATGTCATAGTGTTCTATGATTTATTTCAAAACATTTTTAATCTATGGAACTTTTGTTTAAACTGTAAAGTTTTTGAGAAAAATAACGATGATGGAAAAATACAGTTTTTGGGAGATTTTTGCATTTTGTCGCCATTTTGGAAGAAAAAGCAGATATATGAAAATTTTCTGTTAAAGTTTAGGAATTTTTTGCACTGATGGTTCAAGAAATTTCAAGATATTGACACGTTTTATGTCTGAAACAAATTTTATAATTTGTTAAAAATAAAAATAATAAATAAAATAATAAAAAAAAATAATAATAATAAAATATAAAATAATAAAAATAGAAAATAAAACATTTTTCATTATTTTTGTATGCAAAACCCGCCATTTTTAATTTTTAAGTCAAAATATTCAAGTTTCGATCACGGATTCAAATTAAGCTCACCCAAAAACATAAGGAACAGTACATTCGATCTATTTATTGTTTTGTTATACCCATCAATTTTGCGGTCAAAGTCATGTTATAAAATTAATATCTTTGGTCATTAATGGGTTAATATCGTAGAGAAGGGTTGATTTTTAAGCTTTGTTTCTTAAACTGTTGAATTTGTGTAATAAGGGATGATTTTGAAATGCCAGGTTTTTTTTTGTGATTGACTGTTTTGGGAACATGAAAATCAACCGTTTCTTCTCTTTTTTATTCCTTTCGTCTTTTTTACTTTTATTGTTATCCAATCATAATTAAAAAACATTAGTAAAAAAGAATCACCAAACTTTCCGCACTCATACAGTACTTTTATCAAGACAGAAAAAAATAATAAAAATTCGAGGCGGCACAAACAGCAACGAAACCACGATTCTCTCTTCCTGACACCTGGGATTCAAGATCTGAGAATCAAAATCAAAATTTTTATTCTCAAGTGTTAGAAACAAAGCATCATGGTTTCGTTGCTCTTCTTATCTGCTTGATTTTTTTTGCTTGATAAGGATGGCATGCGTACCGAAACGTTGGTGATTATTTGTTACATATGTCCTTTTATTCTGGTTTAATAATAATAAAAATAAAAAAAGAAAAAAGAAATAAAAGAAGAGAAGGAAGGGGATTTGATTGGTTACCTTTCTTATTTTAATCCCACCTTTTTATTTTTGTTTCTTTTGCTATAAATTAGATTTTTTGAAAAAAGTTGATAAGTCCAAAAGTTTTAATTTGTGTCCAAAAACAGCCCCATATTCTGAATTTCGATTGAGTGACATTCGGCAGAATATTGGCAGCGTTATATATATATATATAGCAATGTTCATTTTAGCTTTGTGTTCATATTGGTTTACTCTGGTGTGAGAGAACAAGTCACCAAAGTACCGTAAATTTAGATTACGTTTATGACAGTACCAGGACGTCCACGCCACATTCTCGTACATCATGATTTTGAGATCATACTACATACCCCATTATGGGTGTTGAGTTACTTTTTCAACCAAGTTCAACTATTTTTGGACATTTCAAATGATATAAATTGTCTCTGCAATGCTCAAAGTTGGTTTTTATGTTCGCTGATAAAACACTAAACTGCCAATATTTCAGAAATAGTTTCAACTCTCTTATGGCACTTTGGTTTACGACTCTGATTCACGATCAAATCGATAATTTTGATTTACTTTTTGTACTACATGAAGCAATTCTTTTGAACTTGTAAGGCCTTTAAATAAATACTTTATTTTATTAGAGAAAGTGACCTGTTGTGGGACAATAAATTTGTTTCTTATATTTTTTATCTTGGTGTTGCAGGAATAACAGTTAATTGTTTTAAAATTTTTGAATTTGAAATTGTAAAATATTTATAACCTTTTTGATTTTAATTTTTTGAAGTAACACTTTTGTAACAAATTTTTAAAGATGTCTCTTCATCATAAAATTCAAGCAGTTTTAGTAAGACGTCAGGCTGTATCCTAGTCCATATATTTGTATTTGGATATCTAACTTATCGAAAACCTTTTTAATTTTAATTTTTTGGGGAAAGACTTTTCAAACGATTTAAAAACAATCCGTCAAGTGGGTATAAGCAGTTTTACTAGGATGTCAGGCCTTATCTTAGTAGAAAAAGCTGAGTTTGCTAAAAAATTAATTCTGATTTGTATATTTGTATCTAGAATTAGCAAGAGTAACTGTTCAATTTCTTAAAATTTGGAATTTTTAATTCTAAAATATTTTAAACCTGTTTAGTTTCAATTTTATTAAGGTAGACTTTCTTAACGAATGTTTTGAAAAGTCTCCTCGTCAAGTAGATAAAGCAGTTTTAGACAGACAGTAATTTAGTTTTTTATATTTGTATTCAGATATAGTAAAAATAAATGTTTAATTTCTTAATATTTTCTAATTTAAATTTTAAAATGTCTCACATATCTAAAACTTTTTGATTTCAATTATTTTAAGTTAGACTTTTGTAATGAATTTTTTAAGATGTCTCTTCGTCATGTAAATGTAAGCAGTTTTAGTAAGACGTCAGGCTGTATCCTAGCAGAAAAAACTTTATTTGGTGGCACAGTAATTTGGTTTCATATATTTGTATTTAGATGTAGCATGAACAAATGGTAAATTTTCTTAATTTTGGAATTTGAAATTGTAAAATATTTAACTTATCGAAAACCTTTTTAATTTAAATTTTTTGGACAAAGACTTTTTTAACAATTAAAAAAAAAAATTTCATTAAGTGGGTACAAGCAGTTTTAATAACATGTCTGGTTTTGGAATTTTTAATTGTAAAATATTTCAAACCTGTTTAGTTTCAATTTTATTAAGGCAGACTTTCTTAAAGAATGTTTTGAAAAGTCTCCTCGTCAAGTAGATACAAGAAGTTTTAGTAAGACGTCACGCGTTATCCTAGTAGAAAAAGCGGTTTTTAGTCGAACAATGATATAGTTTTGTATATTTGTATTTCGATGTAGCATGAATAACTGCTAAATTTTTTAACATTCTCTAATTTTAGATTGTGAAATATCTAAAATATTTTTAACTTCATTAATTTTAATTTCAGTAAAAAAGACTTTTTTAATTAATTAAAAAACACGTCTCCTCGTTAAGTGCATACAAGCAGTTTCAGTAAGACGTCAGGCCTTATCTAAGTAGAAAAATCCGTTTTAGGTGAGACGGTAATTTGGTTTCTTATATTTGTATTCAGATATAGAAAAATAACTGTTAAATTTCTTAATATTTTGGAATTCAAATTGTAAAATGTCTCAAATATCTAAAACCTTTTTGATTTCAATTTTTTGAAGTAAAACTTTTGTGACGAATTTTTAAAGATGTCTCCTCGTCAAGTGCATATTAGCAGTTATAGTAAAACGTCAGGCCTTATCTTAGTAGAAAAATCAGTTTTTGGCCAGACAGTAATTTGGTTTCTTACATTTGTATTCAGATAAATTAAGAATGACTGTTAAATTTTTTAATATTTTGGAATTCACATTTTAAAATGTCTCAAATATCTAAAACCATTTTGATTTCAATTATTTTAAGCAAGACTTTTCTAACGAATTTTTAAAGATCTTTAAGGTCTTCAAGGATCTTTAAAGGTCTTTTCGTCATGTAGATGCAAACAGTTTTAGTAAGGCGTTTGGCTAAATCCTAGTAGAAAAAACTATATTTGGTGGCACAGTAATTTGGTTTCATATATTTGTATTAAGATGTATCAAGACTAAATAGTACATTTTTAAATTTTTTAAATTTTATATTTTAAAATATCTAACTTATCGAAAACCTTTTTAATTTAAATTTTTAGAGAAAGACTTTTTTAACGATTTAAAAAAAAATTCTTTTTGTCAATTCGGTACAAACAGTTTTAATAAGATGTCAGGCCATATTCTAGTAGAAAAAGCTGAGCTTGTTGAAAAATTATTTGGGACTTGTATATTTGTATCTAGATGTAGCAAGAGTAACTGTTCAATTTCTTAACATTTTGGAATTTTCAATTGTAAAATATCTAAAACCTGTTTAGTTTCAATTTTATTATGAAAGACTTTCTTAATGAATATTTTGAAAAGTCTTCTCGTTAATTAGATACAAGCAGTTTTAGGAAAACGTCAAGCCTTATCTTAGTAGAAACGCCCGTTTCTTGAGAGACAGTTATTTGGTTTTTTATATTTCTTTTCAGATAAAATAAAAATTACTGTTAAATTTCTTAATATTTTGGAATTTAAACTTTAAAATATCTAAAATATCAAAAACCTTTCTAATTTCAATTTTCAGAAGAAAGACTTTTTTAAAGAATTTTTAAAAATGTATCTTCATCAAGTGGATAAAAGTAGTTTTAATATGATGTCAGGCCATATCCTAGTAGAAACAGCTGAGTCTGTTGAAAAATGATTTGGGATTTATATATTTGTATCTAGATGTAGCAAGAGTAACTGTTCAATTTTTTGACATTTTAGAATTTTCAATAGTAAAATATTTAAAACCTGTTTAATTTCAATTTTATTATGAAAGACTTTCTTAATGAATATTTTGAAAAGTCTCCTCGTTAATTAGATACAAGCAGTTTTAGGAAAACGTCAAGCCTTATCTTAGTAGAAAAGGCCGTTTTTCGAGAGACAGTTATTTGGTTTTTTATATTTCTTTACAGATAAAGTAAAAATTACTGTTAAATTTCTTAATATTTTGGAATTCAAACTTTAAAATATCTAAAATATCAAAAACCTTTCTAATTTCAATTTTAAGAAGAAAGACTTTTTTAAAGAATTTTTAAAAATGTATCTTCATCAAGTGGATACAAGTAGTTTTAATATGATGTCAGGCCATATCCTAGTAGAAAAAACCAGTTTTTGTGGAAACAATTATTTGGTTATTTATATTTGTATTCAGATATTGCAAAAATAACTGTTAAATTTTTGAATATTTTAAATTTGAAATTGTAATATATCCCAAATAACAAAATCTTTTCCATTTTAAAATTTTAGAAGAAAGATTTTTTAAAAAAATTTTAAAAAATGAATCTTCATCAAGTGGATACAAGCAGTTTTAGTAAGACGTTAATTAAAAAAAAATGTAAAACATCTTAAGCCTTTTTAATTTCAGTTTTTTAAAGAAATAATTGTTTAACGAACTTTTAAAAAAGCCTATTCGTCAAATAAATACAAGCAATAAGTCTTAGTCAGCCCTTAAACATGTTTCATTACTTAATATTTTTTAATTTTAAATTATAAAACCTTTTCAATGACATTAATTTGATTTCTTATATTTGTACTTAGTTATAGAAATAATAACTGTTAAATTTCTTAATATTTTAACATTTTAAATTGGATAATTTCTCAAAAATATCTAATTTAAATTGATTAAAACAAAACAGAATGAAATATTTTTAAGGACAACCTAATTTCGGTTTAAATTTATTATGAACATATTGAGTAGACTTAAAATTATTTTGAAAAAATCCCTTACTCAAGTGGATATAAAAAGTTTTAGTCCAGCTTTAGGCGTGATTGTGTAAGAAAAAGTGATAACTCGTAAAGTTGTTAAAGGAACTTTTTAAAATCTATAATATTATCGATTTTCACATTCAAAGTTCAGAAATATGACCTTTTTATTTTCTCCAGTTATATATAATTTAAAATATATAAATTTATATTTATCAAATTATTTACTAAATATGAATTGAATAAATTTATTAGTTACATTCTTCACTAACTTTCAACAATGTGGACCCACTAAGTAGATCCAGTAAGTTTTATCCAGACGCCTTGATTTTGCCTCATTTCCAATAAAGAAGAAATGAGACTTTGTTAAGTGAAGACGGCAAGTTTTAGTCAGCCCGCAGGCAATGCTCTAGTAGAAGAAGCGGCGTTTAGTGAGACGGTAATTTTATCTCTTATATCTGTATTTTTTCTTAGATCTTGCTCCACTAAATCTTTATATTGTGGAATTTTACATTAGAAAGTTCAAGACTAAATTATTTTTAATCTAAACTGTTTGAAACTAAGAGAATATTTTTTAAGTGTTAAATTTTGTAATATTACAGATTTTAAAACTCTTTTGAAATGCCCCTTGTGTAAGTGAATAAAAGAATTTTCATACAGACATCATTCATAATTTTCGGAGAAACAGTTGTGCTTGGTGGGACATTATTTTTTATAATTCTACCTTGATTTTGATACTCTAACTCTTATATTGATTACGGGCTTATTAGCCAAATTTGGAGTCACTTTTATTTTTAAAAGCAGTTCGAATAGTTTTCAATATCAAGTACAATTTCAATTAAATGAGAAATTAAATAAAGTGGGAACAATGTATGTCGATAATAGTTCTCAATAGGGATTAAGTGATTATCGTGAGGTTTCTGAAACCCATGTCGTAATTATGCAATGACAGCATGAATGTCCTATGTCCCATAATAGGTCACATATAAGCACTCATTTACATAATTAACGTCACATGCTAATATTGGTAATTAGATATGGTATAGAACTCAAGCCTTGAGGGCCTTGATGTAATAATCATAACTTTCTTATGACTAAAGGGTTGCAGTACAAAAGAAAAATTAAAAATTGGAATAGGCTCAGCTGCGGATTGCTATAAAAATCAAAAGTTTAAGTTTATACCAAAAATAAAAACTACTTTTCGAGATTGAATGGATTCAGTAGAACAAGATTAGTTTGATCAGACAAAATTAATCACTACGTACTAAATCATTCAAGAATTTAGACGTTAAAATGTAATGTTTTTTAAAAATCATTTTTGCATAACATTTAATATGGAAAAAAGGGAAAAGTGAAGTTTTGTATACAAAAAGTATTTGAAACAAAAAAAATTTAACTTAAGAGACAAATTTTCAATAATTTAAAGATTTTGCTAGTCAATAAAAAAAAATGTTATTAAAGTTTTTGAGCTTCCATACCAAAAGACGAATTTTCTGTAAAAGAGTTGAATTTTCAACCTAAAAATATGAATTTCTAACAAAATTCTTGCATTTTTAACATCAAAAGAGGAAATTGCAAACTAATAATATTAATTAAAATTTTTAACGAAAAATTAAAAGTTACGTTTTAACTTCAAAAACTTATTCTTAAACAAAAGAAAAATAAATCATCATTAACTTTTCAACCAAATAGTTGAATTTTTAACCTTCAAAAAAGAATTTAAAAAAAAATATGACTGTTGATATTTCTACCAATAGATTTAAAATTATTACCAAAAAGGATGAATTCAATTTAAAAAGTAGACACACGAATTTGAAACGAGCAAGATAATATTCTACCAAAAAAGATCCATTTTCAACAAAATATAAGAATTTTTCAGCAAATAGGTAAAACTTTTAAACTTGAAAAAAAACTTTTTCGCCAAATATTGTAATTTTAAGTTTTAGTAAAAAATTCACTTTAAGCAAAAACATCAAAAATTTCAATGAAATAGTAAAATTTTCGATCTATAAAATTTTTTTCAGTCAAGAAACAAAAACTATCGACAAAAACTCAAATGTTTAACAAATATCAAATTTACAGAAAACTTTTAAAAACTTTTAACTTTTAAAACTTTAAATTTAAGAAAGAAAATTTAAATTAATAAGGTTAAAAATATTTTAGATATTTCACAATTTAAAATTAGAAAATATATATAATTTGGTTACCAAAGAGATGGACCTTCTGTCCAAAAAAATTAATTATTAAGGAAGTAGTTCACCTTTTACTTAAGAAGTTAAATTTTTAATTTAGATGATAAATCATTAACTTCCTTAAAATTTTCAAATTACGAAATTAATTTTGTAATAAAAAGAAAAAAAATCTGGACCAAAGAAATTATTTTTAACTGAACTTCTGAAGCTTTTATCAAAGTAGTTGAATTTTTATCAAAAAATTGAATGGTTACATTTTCAGTTATAGAAATAAATTTTTGACCAAAAAATTAAGATTAAAAAAAAAAAGTTATACTCCTATTTAAAAAGCTTTTTAACAAAATACAAAATGTAAATAATAATTTTTTTTAACTAAAAATATATTTTTTAGGAGAAAGCAGCTAATAAGAAAAGAAATATAAATACAAGGCAAATTACTAAAAAAATTATTAACTAAACTACTAATGAGGATATTATATCGTCAAAAGTGTAGGAAAAGAAGGAAATTATACGTTTCTTTCATAAATAAAATAAAATAATTGCAGCAAATACCGTTCCTCATGTCAAGGAAAAAAATAAAGTGAAAAAGAATTTTAAAAGGCGTCTTCGTAGAAAATGAAGATGTAAAATTTGAGTTTAGAATTGGATTGGTACTTTGGTGATGAAAAACAGAAAATAATATAATTGAAGAACTTTTACAAACTTTTCATTTTAAATTATACTTACAAACTTGAATGAGTCTTAAAATTAACATCTCAGCATACAAATATATATTTTTAGAAACGTATATTCAATTCCAAAAATATTTCGCGCGTTATTTTTTTGGACAATTTCTTCACAGTTTATAGTAATTTCTGGCAATTTGTGGTTCAAGTTTTCCTTTAAGATTTTCTTCTGAAGAGTAAACATTATTTGATTGTGCCAATATGTTTGTACCTCAAAGACGTTTTCTTTCTAGATTTTATCTCGAGTTTCTTGAAAGTCGTTCAGTGACGAGTCGTAGAAAATAACGTGTGTAAGGTTGGTACTGCCGTGCTAAGTAAATCCGCCTTGTCCGGATTTATCCACTTCCGCACTCAACGACAGTGGCAGAAATCTGTCTTTTCCCAGAACACGTATTTTCAACGAAAATCTCAGCTTTCGGTTCCAGGCTTTCGCTCAGATTTCATTTTCTTTATTGTCGTAGAGATATTACGGAACTTGGAATCTTGCAAGACAATTTTAAAAATCATTGTAAGCTCAAGAAACTTCAAAAAAAAAAAAGAAAGAGAAGGCACACTTTATTCAAGAAAATTATGATTTGTTGTATTTGAAAGTATGACTTGTGAAAGAAAATATTTTCAATGCACATGCTTTTGCGTCTAGAGGTTTTTATTTTAAAATCTAATTGTAAATCTTTGGTTTTAAAATTTCTTGAAACAATAATTAAAAATTTCGAGCTTTTGCGTCTGGGATGCCCTATATTTATTTTTTTATAGAAAGGAAAAGCTTTGCTCGAGCTTTTTATGAAAAAATAATTGATTCTTAATGTCAAAAAATCGTAATAACCAGTATTTTCCAAAATAAAGTAAGTATTTAGTAGTAAAATATTATTATTATTTTGTTTCTTATATTTCCACTGTGATACCGCTACACTAACTTTTATTATTCAATAAACTATTTTTTGAATTGCGAAAAAGTAGTTAAAATTAATATTTTTTGTAATTGTTGACAGGTTTTAATTTAAAATGATATTTTGTCTTTAAAACATCATCATTAATATTATTTTTGATTTTTAAAACCGTTCATATTTTTTTTTTGTAGAGATCTGATTTTTTGAATGGCAAGCACCTCAAACTGAAAATTGGGCCACTATGAATTTTTTTGTTCAATTTTCTATGATTTTGGATAATTTAAAAAGCCAAACAATTTTGTTCGTTTTAAATCAAAACCAAAAAATCCAGAGTATTTCAATCCAAAATCGTTACATTAGTAACTGACTATCAATACTATCAATATTTTTTTTTGCAATATTAACAGACTTAATAATAAAGTGGTTCTGGAATTTTCATTGCCTGTTCTAATTTAAAATTAAAATTATAGAAATTTTAAAGTTAACATTTAAAGTAATTTAAAATCTAGTTCCTACTTTCACTACTGCAAAATTTACGGCTCAATAAGACGAGCAGAAAATATTAAACCGGGGAATTCTCAACAAAAAGTTGAATTTTTAAATCAAAAGGATAAATTTTGAAACAAATAGTTGAATGTTCAACTGAAAAAGACGAATCTTCAACAAAATATTTTTAAACATAAAAGATATTTTTTAAACAAATTGTTCAAATTTCTAACAAAAAATTTAATTCATACCAAAAAAGATGGATTTTCAATCCCAAATATTTAATTTTGAACTAGAAAGGATAACCTGCAACGAAATAGTTTCATTATTAACCAAAATGATAAATTTTGAAGCAAATAGTTGAATTTTTAACGAAAAAGGATTAATTTTGTAGCATAAATCAGGAATTAAAATTATTAAATAGGAAAATTCATTCACAACCAAAAAACAAGTTTTTAACCAACTAAATTAATTTTGAACCAACAAGTTTAATTTTTGAATAATAAGATTAACCTTTTAATTAAAATGGAATAGCTTAATTTTCTGCGAAAAAAATGAATTCTGAAAGAAACAAAAAACGAATTTTTAACAGATTTGTTTAATTTTTAACAAAAGTATATAATATACAACAAAAAAAAATATTTAACGCAGTATTTTAAATTTGAACCAATTAATTGAGTTTTCAACAAAAACATATGAATTATCCATCAAAACTGTGATCGTTGATATTTGAACTAAAAAATATTTTCGATTTAAATCTAAAAAATTATAATTGTATAAAAAAAGACCAATTTTCATTTCAACAAAATATTTGTAATCTTAAAAAATAAATTTTGTACCAAGCAGTTGAATTTTTATACAAAAAAATTGAAGTTTCAACCAATAATTTGAATTTAAACCAAAAAGATAAATTTTAAACCAAGTGGTTGAATTTTTAACTAAAAAAGACTAATTATCTAACAAAAATAAAAAAAAAACTAAATTATTAAATAAACCAATTAATTGAAAAAAGTAATTTGCGAATAAAATTGTGAACAAAATAAATAAAACCTTTTTTAGTCGAATCATTTAATTTTGAACTACAATTATCAATCATCGGCGAAAAAAAAATTTTTAACATAGAAAGTAAACTTTCAAAGTGAAGGTAATTAGATTATTAGTTGATAAAATTAATTTGCAACAAAAAAAAACAAATTTTTAACAAATTAAATAAATTCTCAAACAAATAGTTTAATTTTTAACTAATGAAATTCAAGTTTTAAATTTAGTTTTAAATTAAGTTGAAAACCAATAATTTAAATTTAAACGAAAAAGATCAATTTTAAACCAAACGGATGAATTTTTCACTAAAAAATTTTTTTTCATCAAAAAAATTCTATTCTTTTCACCTTTCGAAATTAAATACTTTCTTATATTTTGGACTTTTAAAGTTTAATCATTCTAAAAACTTAGAATATTATATGCTTTTTATTTAAAAACTTTAAAAGTCAATCCATTTTAACTAGATAAAAATAAAAAAACAAACAAAATTTCAAACAGAATCCTGTAAATAAGTAACTGATAAAATGATTGAACTTCAAATTGTGTGTAGCGATTTTTAAAATGCAATTATTTTAAACAAAGCGAGCAACAACGTAGGAGTGTTACTAAAAAAGTAAATTAAAAGAGTACTATAATTAATTTAAGATGCTATAATTTTGTTGAAAAAATATAAAAAAATGTATACTAAAGTATTATATAATATTCCGATCCTTTTCTAACTAAAAAACTGCTGTTAACTACTGACACTACAATGTAGTTTTATAAAGATGCACATAGTGAGAAGCTAATTTTCACAGCATTGTGATTTTTAAATTTAATTTAGCAATAAAGCACCCAATAAAAATAATAAAAAAAAGTATTGAGAAAAGAGATATTTAAATAAGTGAAAAGATACTAGAAATATA
The DNA here is from genome assembly GCA_010014905.2 of Druon quercuslanigerum. Classification (NCBI taxonomy): domain Eukaryota; kingdom Metazoa; phylum Arthropoda; class Insecta; order Hymenoptera; family Cynipidae; genus Druon; species Druon quercuslanigerum. The sequence continues at coordinate 5,875 of JAAAKG020208119.1, read as the reverse complement.
ATCAAATCAATCATAATATTTGAAATTTGTATCTTTTTACATTGAAACAAAATATTTCCTTTTCTCTCTACAAACGTGGGGGAAAAAATGTGTAATAAATAAGAAATAGGAATTTTCATACTTCGTTAAATTATGAATGCATGAAGGAATATCGACGGAGCGACATGAGTCGCGCGTGACTCCTACGAGTTGCATAAATTGTTTTAAATTATTAATTAGTGCATTTGCATGATACTAGAAATTCATTAGAATTCTCTATGAAAATTATTTCCTTTTGAATATTACAGAAACCTTAATTCTTGCATAAAACAAAAATTTATTCAGTTTTCAGTAGTAGTTTCTAGTCCATGTTTTTGTATACTATCGACAATTTTTTGCGAAATTTTTAGAAAATTATTGAAAAATATTAAATTCTATTCATTATGTGTGATTTTTAAATTAACTTTGGATACTGCATGATTTCCGAATTTGGTATCAAATGAAAAAAAATATTTATCTGAAATTTATAATACAGGAAGCAAGTTATACTAATGCATTAAACTAGCATGCTTGCATATATTTTCTATTATTTGTTTTCTACTTAATCGTGAGCAAATTTTGATCAAAGTATTTGAATTTCATAAATGTGAATGGTATTAACTTTTCAAAAGATGTCTTACAGCATGATTCATGAGTTTTTTTTATTTTTATTCAGCTATTTTATTTATAAATTGGATGTGTTATTAGTCCAAAAATCCAATAAAAATATTCCAATCTGAGTGATTTTCCATCTAAAAGTGAAAATAGAATTTTACAAGTAGTGTGAATGCTTGATAGATTTGCAAGATTGTTGCTTCTAGTTAATTGAAATTAGAAATTGAAAATGATTTTTAAAAATAATTTTTTATTTATAGTACCACCTCAATGGAAGACTGAACCTATCGACCAAGACGCAATTGTAGGTCACAGCGTCTCTATTGCTTGTCAAGCTGAAGGATTTCCGATTCCATCTGTAACTTGGAAGCAATCTAGCAGTAAGTCACAGATTTATAAGCTACGCATCTAAATCTTACTCACAAGTGAAGCTGAATTTGATGAAATTTTACGATTAAGCTGCATTTCTCTGCAGTCTGCGGTTCTATTTTTTGACATCAAACATTCCTGGATCGATTCGAAACGAAGCTTTCAGGCTACTCTAAAAGCAGTCTGTTAATATTTTATTCTTTCAGTAAAAGTCACTCTAACTTACTTCAATATTTACCCCATTGTATTTAATTTTGTAGAGTAAAGACCGGTATGTCAAAGTGTTCCATATCATTTTCATTATCAACTTAAGATAAAAATTATCCACATTTGTGAATCCAAATTAATTTTTACAAAACTTTATTCACATTTGTCTAGCTGAAGTGCTTTTATGAAAATATTAACTTATTCTTGAGCAACAAAGGCTTATAAAAAAAATAGAGTAGAAAATATTAAATTTTCGTGTATTAGGCTATAAATCTCTCTGGCTCTGGAAATCAAATTTTTTCTTTCTGAAAGTTTTTCTCTCAGGTCTAGATTCACCTAGTTTCGACTTCCACTACTGCAAAATGTACGGCTTACTAAGACCAGCAGAAACTGTTAAAACGGGGAATTTACAATAAATAGTTGAATTTTCAAACAAAATGATAAATTATGAAACAAATAGTTGAATGTTTAAATAAAAAAGACAAATGTTTATCAAAATATTTTCAACCATAAAAGATATTTTTTAAACAAATAGTTCAAATTTTTGAGAGCAAATTAAATTCCTGCCAAAAAGATGGATTTTCAATCCCAAATATTTAATTTTGAACTAAAATGATAAAATATCGGCCAAAAAAGAAATTTTTAACTAAAAAGGTCAACCTTCAACGAAATAGATTTATTTTTAACCAAAATGATAAATTTTTCAGCAAATAGTTGAATTTGCAACAAAAAAATTAATTAATTTTATTTTTGATTAATTTTCTAGCATAAATAAGATACTGAAACTGACCTTTTAATAAAAATTGAATAGTTAAATTGTCTGCAAAAAGTAATGAATTGTGAAAGAAACAAAAAACTAATTTTTAATACATTAGTGCAATTTTCAACAAAAGTATAGAATATTCAACCAAAAATAAATTTTTAACGCAGTATTTCAAATCTGAACCAATTAATTTTGTTTTCAACAAAAACATATGAATTGTCCATCAAAACTGTGATCGTTGATATTTTAACTAAAAAATATTTTCGATTTGGATATAAAAGATTCTAATTCTATAAAAAATACCAATTTTTATTTTAACAAAATACTTGTAATTTTAAATGATAAACATGGTACGAAGCAGTTGAATTTTTATACGAAAAAAATTGAACTTGCGACCAATAATTTTAATTTAAACCAAAAATATAATTTTTAAACTAAATGTTAGTATTTTGAAATAAAAAAGAATAATTTTCTGACAAAATAGAGACACTTAAATTATTAATTAAAAAAATCATTTTTAAAAAGTAATTTGCAAAAAAAAAATTTTAATGAAATAAATGATGTTTCAACAGATATTTAAAATTAAAAAAAGAAAGATTTTTAGCCGAATTATTTAATTTTGAACTACAATTATCAAACATCAGCAGAAAAAATTTTGTTGACAAAGAAATTGAACTTTCTAACTGAAAGTTTAATTTTCAACTAAAAGGATATATTTTAAACCATATCGTTGAATTTTCAACTAAAAAAGATTAATTTTGACCAAAAAAGAGGTAATTAGATTATCAGTTGGTACAATCAATTTGCAACAAAAAAAAGAAAACAAATTGTCAACAATATAAATGAATTCTCAAACAAATAGTTTAATTTTTAACTAATGAAATTCACGTTTTAAATCCAAAATGAAATAATTAAATTTTCAGTGAAAAAAGTAATTCTGAACAAATAAAAATCTAGTTTTTAAGAAAATGGTTCAATTTTCAAGAAAGTGATGAATATTCAACCAAGGGAATGAATTTTTCACTCAATGTATTAAATTCAAACCAAGTAATTGAGTTTTCAAATAAAAATATAAACTGTCTATGAAAAATGTGATAGTTGATATTTGAACTAAAAAAATGTGATCTAAAAGAGTTTAATTCTTCGAGAAAAAAACATATTTTAAACAATAGTTTTTAACCTAAAAAGATTAATTTTTAACCCAAAAAGTGCATCTAAAATTTTTTTTTTAATATTAAATTTCTAACGAAACTGATGAATTTTTCAATAAAAGGTAATCTAAATCAATCTAGATCTAACTCTCATTTCTGGAATATTTACAGCTTGCAGGACAATCAGACCATTTTTAATCTAAACAAAAAATAATTTTCCACTGAAACTTTGGGATCAAATAGTTGAATTTTCAACAAGAAAAGATTAGTTTTCTGCCGAAAATAAAATACTAGAAATTTTAGTTCAAAATATTAATTTGCAGCTAAATTGTTTAATTTTTGACTAATAAAAGTAAATTTTAATCAAAAATAGAATATTGAAATTCTCAGTGAAAAAAGTCATTCTAAGCCTAAAAAAATTTCTTTTTATCAATAAAAAAATGCACATTCTATGACAACAAAAATTATTATTTAACATTTTGCGGTAACTTGTGTCGTTTTTCCATATATTTAGTTTGTATATATTTATTGTAGATACAATTTAGGCAAAAAATGTTGTTAAATAAAATATTATTGTATCGTGTGTCCTTCACACGAAGTATCCTTCCAAAAAGTTTATTTTTTTACTTTTCATATCTTTTTATAATCAGAGTTTATGACAAACTTGTAAATATTTTTTTGGTAAAGCTAGTTTTGTCTTTTAATTCTGCTCATCTCTTGTGTCGTTTTTTCAAGAACTTACTGTTTAAATTTTTAATCTATTTTTTTACGATTGAAAGAAAATCTACTCTTGCTATCTAAAAATTATTAATAAAAAATGTATAGATCTTTTTGGGGTGAACAACTTTTGTCTGTTAATTTTAGTTTTTACCTTATGTCGCTTTCTGAAAAATGTAATTTTTTAATTTCTTCTCACAATTTTTTGGAAGAAAAATTTTTGTCTATTTATTTTTTTAAAAGCTTATGTCGTTTTCCCAAAACTTAACTTCTTTATTTTTAATGTTGTTTTTCAAGATTAAAAACAAAAACGATTTGAATTTTCAACTTTTCGAAAAATTTCAAAAAGTTGTCATAATAATCTTGTCAGGCTTTCAAAAATCAACGTCTTTCTTCACTTGAATTTTTTTTTATATTATGCGTTGTTCGGCTTAACATGTTTATTTTGGTTTGTTTTTTTTGGATTTTGAAAATACTATAACTCTCATAATTTTCTTTTTATCAAAAAAAGTCATAAGGATTACGAAATTGGTCAGGAAAAATAGCAATAATATTCTTTGCATATTCGATGATGTTGACCTTGATACCTTTTGCAACCAGATTTCTCTTTTCTAGCTTGAGAAATATTTTGCAGCGTAAGCCTATCTTTAAAATTGGTTTTTCAAAATAATATTGTGAAAAGCAATCCATATGAAAAAATTGCAATGCGAGTTTAAAGTTTTGCAGGCTAAAGTGTATTAGAAAACCCCTAAAATCAGACTACCCCGAAAAGGATGTGTTCTTATCACCTGTATCCTAGGTTTAATATCGTCAGAACTTTGGGAAGTACACCTTGGGCTTTTTGAACTATATTATATGTTTTTAAATCCTTGATGCAGATACGTTTTAAGTACTTGGTGACCTAAGGCTTTTTTTACCACTTACAATAATTCCGATTTTCCAAGTATTTCAACACAATTTTATTTTAAAAAGATATAAAGTTATACATTAATATTAGCCTTTAGCCTTACACGTGCAGTCTTAAATTTTTATATATAATACGATGGGTAGATCCGATATATGTGTAGTATCGATCGGGCCTCAATTTAACTATTTTGTTACAAATTCATATTTTTTACATACAAACTCAATTATTTGCTTACAAATTAATCTTTTCGGATTAAAATTTATACTTTTTGTTAAACATTTAATTACATGGTTAAAATTCGATCATAATTAGCCGGGTGAATCAACTATTTCTTGAAAAATGAACGTTCTCTAAAACATTTGTTATTGTTCGTACAAAATGTCTTTCACAAGTGAATCAGAACTACGTAAATCTAGAAACAATTTTTAAAAAAATAATGAATTTCTAGAGTCCTGAAATTCATGATTCTCTCAAAAATTTCTTGTTTTAATTAACTCAAATTTCTAATATAAATGATTACTTTATAAAAATAATTTTTGCAGAACAAAAAAATCTGCCTCGGTCTGGATTTCTGGCAAGTTCAAAAATTAATAAAAATCGGTGACAATTATGGTTCCATTCAATTTTTAGAAAGTGAGTAAGCATACTAGCCTGGTTTGTACTTTTTCAGTCAAAAAATTAAAAAATTCATTAAAAATCCGATATTTGTTAGAGGTCCCGTATTGGAATTTTTCATCAGATAATGATTTTTTGTTGTTCTAATTTTCTGAATATCTTAAAAAGGCATGTCTTAAATTGTTACATATAATTAATTTTATTCTTTTATATTACGATCAGTATAAATAGTTAAATGACCAAGAAAAATAAGTTAGTTAAATATATCACTATCATATTTAAGAACAATCAAGAATTATTTTTTGAAACTATTATTGTAAAAAATGTAATATATTTTATCATAGTAATTTAAATCTAGAAGTGTCCACTTGGACTTAAAAAGTTGATCGATTTTAGACATACTATTAGGAAACGTTTTTAATTAACATTGATAATTAATATTATTATTATTATTATTACACCATTAAGCCGTTTCCCTTTCGGGGTAGGCGTGACTCACTCGGTAGGGAGGGG